>DF241426.1:0-34203 GCA_000507305.1 Breviolum minutum Mf 1.05b.01
GGTGGCATTAGCTTTCCTGAAGGAACTCGACACAATTGTGGTGAAGCGCTCAGAGATCCTTGGGGGAAAAGCTTCTGGAAGTGGCGACGGAGCTTCAGCGGCAGCAACCCCAAAGGTGAAAGGGGTCCCAAAGAAGAAAGGCAGAGGAACAGGAAAAGCAGAGGAGGAGGATCAGGCAGATCAATGAGACCTTCCCCTATGCCGGTGCTGGACTACATCGATGAGACTATGACTTTTCTGAGGTGGGCTACTTGCTTGCCTCGCTGGGTGCTGGCTACTCGCAATGACTATGCTTGGCACTTGGCTCGTTCCCTTTCTGTGAAGTGGCATGGTTGCGCCATGCGTTCCGCAGTCTTTCCACTGCCTGTGCCTTTCCCTGGGTGCTTTGATGGTGGTGGCCCTCAGCTCAGTAGATCGAGGATGAGAGTCTTGGCTCAGCAGAGGGTCGTGCATCTCATCGTGGTTGCGCTCAACTTTCTTCATCTGGGGAGGTTTGCAACAGAGGTTGAGTTGAGGAGGTTTCCAAACAGGGCGCAACAGCTTTGTTTCAGGAGGCTCTACAATTTGGTGGCTGCGTGTGGATCTCGTCCTGACCCACTGCCTGTGGTGCCAGGTCGTGCCGGTGCTGAATTGATTTCTTGCATGGATACCCTTGAGCGGTTTCTTACAGAGCATGAGGTTTTCAGAGGTGGATATTGCCAGGGCGACAGAGCCCCCTTTGTGCCAAGAGTTGAGGATGAGGATGAGAAGGTGAAGAGCTTTCCTCAGCTGAGGCCTTACCGGGCTTTGGATGTCGACCGCTTGAGGATTTCAGGGAGGGGTGAATGGCCCCTCTCTGACTATTTGGAAGGAGTTTTGTGGCTTCCTTTTGTCGAGCCCGCAGTCCTTCGCCACGACTTCGATGTGTCGGATTGCCCTACGCCGAGTTTTGCTGGTGAGAAGAGAGAAGAATATCTACGCCTAGCTCAGAGGTGGGATGACCTTGGGCTCCTTCGGCTACATGAGGCTGAGGAGGATGTTGGATATTGTAAGATATTCAACACTTGGAAAAATGAGGGGCAGGATCGTCAAATTGGCGACCGCAGGTCTGTCAACGCTCAAGAGAGGTCTATATCAGGACCTTCCTCTCAGTTGCCATGTGGAAGCTCCCTTTTGAATCTGAGTTGCAGGAGAGGAGGATGCCTTAGAGGCTCGGTGACTGACCGCCGCGACTTTTACCATCAGGTGAAAGTCAGTCGCAGCAGATCTTCTACCAACAAGACCCCCTTTGGTTTCAGCAGGGAGGAGCTTGTAGGACTGGCAGCGCTTGAGGAGTATGATGAGGCTGAGAAGGTTGGAGCTTTTGACCGCAGAGTCCATGGAGACCGCTATGGAAAGAGCCCCGTGACGAAGCAGACTGACGCCCCCTTGCATCCATCCTTCGGAGCTCTTTATCAAGGAGATCATTTGGGGGTAGAGTTTGCATTGGCTGGGCACGAGAGTTTGCTGAGGACAGAAGGTTTGCTGGTAGAGGATGAGAGGCTGCAGACGAGAAGAGCACCCCCGCTAGGTGCAACCTGGCAGGGGTTGATCATAGACGATTTCTTTGTCATCTCATCCCAGCCAGTCAAGGTGCCAGCTGAGAAGAGCAGTGCTTTCCTTCACCTTGCCCAAGCGAGGGCGGCCTATGAACGACATTCCCTGCCAGGGTCACCTGAAAAGGATGTGGTGGCTTCTCGAACCTTTAAGGCAGCTGGTGCAGAGTGTGATTCATCGCCAGACCTTTCTTCAGTCGGCATTTGCCTGGTGGGTGCTCCGCTTCAGAAGAGGCTTGGGTTAGGGCTTCTTAGTTTGAGGCTGGCTTCATTGGAGGCCATCTCTTCTCGCCTGGCTTCTCGTGTTTCAGGAAGCTGGGTGTCGGTCCTGCTTTACAGGAGGTGCATCAGCAGTGTGGTGGAGGACCTCTTTGCCTTGGGCGCGAAGTTCGAAGAAGGAGGTGAGGATGTTTTGATGCCTTTGTCAAGAAGGGTGTCACAGGAGCTCACTTTGCTATCGGTGCTTGCCCCTATTGCAGTTTCAGATGTGGCCTCCCCCTTCTCCTCACGTGTTTTTGCAACTGACTCGTCGATCGAGAAGGGCGCTATAGTTGAGGCTAGTTTGAGAAGAGACTTGGCAAAGGGCCTGTGGCTTGGAGGGGACAAGAGAGGCTGCTACACAAAATTGCAGAACCCTTTCAGAGTGTTGAGGAAGCAGGTCCACCCTGGACTTGACGAGGACCTGCTGGAGGATGATGATGAGTTGTCAGAAGTTGGAGGCTGCCCCGGTGCTGTAGTTCATAAGGGCATTCCCTTCTACTTCGACTTTGTCGAGGTTTGCGGAGGAGCCGGATCCGTCAGCCATGCAATGACGTTGCTGGGCTTCTCGGTTGCCCCAATTTTGGATCTGAGTGATTCAAGCCATTATGACTTGAAGGACTATAGGCTCCTGGATTGGATATTTCACATGCTGCAAGAGAACAGATTCCGCAGTGTGATGTGTGAGCCGCCCTGTACAACATTTTCTCCGGCGGCTCACCCCGCAGTGAGGTCGTACGTGTGCCCGCTTGGCTATGACCGGCTGTTGCCAAAAGTCCTGGATGGCAACATTCTGGCCTTCAGGAATTTCAGCATAGTGATGGTGGCAAAGAGGTACCGGAGGCCTTCATTGTTGGAGCAGCCGAGGCTGTCAAAGATGTGCTGGCTTAGCATATGGAGGTGGCTGCGAGGAAATGGATTTAGCGAGTTTGTGTGTGCTTCCTGCATGTTCCACAGCATCCACAGGAAGGAGTTCCGCTTGCTTTCCTATGGGTTGGCGGCTGAGGAGATGGACGTTAGGTGCTGTGGGGGGCACCGCCACGTGAAGATAGAAGGCAAGTACACTCGTGACAGCGCTATGTACACCCCAGAGCTCGCTATGCATTTTGCAAGGGGCTTTGCAAAAGGATTGAGGAAGATGAGATTGAGGAGGCTGTTGGTGAGGTGCCAGAAGCTCGGAGAAAGGAGAGCCTGCTGGTCAATGATGTGTTGCTGGCCGCAAGATGGAAAATTGTGAGGTCCTGGTTTTGGAAGGGTCGCTCCCACATCAACCTTTTGGAGACCGGTGTGGTGGTGTCTTTGCAGAAGCAGCTCCTTGCAGAGGGCTCCTCAGGCCGCTTTGTTGCTTTGATGGACTCTTCAGTTGGGAAAGGGGCTTTGGCAAAGGGGAGGAGTAGCAGTAGATCGCTGCAACCTTTGCTCCGGAGGAGCGCCAGCATCCAGCTGGCAGGAGGCCTGTACTTCACCTATGGCTTCGCCCCTACGAGGTTGAACATATCAGACGACCCCACCAGAGAGGTGGAGCTGAGGCAGCCGGTTCAACATTCGCTCTTTGAAGTTATGGATTTTGAGGATCTCTACCAATCGCACTTTGTTGGCCTTGCCCGCTTTCAGGCAAACTGGGTCAGGCTGGTCCTTCTCTCTACCTTGCTCCCCGCAGTTGGAGCCTCACCTCCCATCGACCACCACCAGAGCTCATCTTGGACTTTCCCATTCATGCTTGGATTTGTTCTCATGACCCTGTTGCTCTCGGTTTGGATTTTCGCTCTCAGGGACTTACCCCCAAAGAAACCCCAAAAAACTAGGATTTCTGGCAGCTTCCTTAGTTTCCGGGTTTGTCGGGCCTGTAGCTTCCTAGCCATGGTTTTTCTGAACTTGCAGCCTGTGACTGCGCCTTTGGCGCCTGAGAACGCGAATGAAGCAGCCCGTGCTGAAAGGAGGGAACGCATCTTTTTGGCTTCTGATCGGGTTGTGCTTTCGAAGACTCGTGAAAATCGGTTCAGGCTTTTGGAACAGTTTTCTGCATGGCTCAGGGAAGAACATGGGGTCGATTGGGAGACGATCATCTCTGCAAAACCTGTGGATCCTGAAGAGATTTCAAAGTGGCTGGTCTCGTATGGTAGGGATTTGCATGCGGCGGGGAAGTCGTATACACGATACAGTGAAACAGTCAATGCAGTTTCTATGATCAGGCCGGTGGTGAAGAAGCATCTCACTGCTGCATGGGATCTAGCTTTTGCTTGGCTGCAGGATGAACCTCACAATCATCATCCTGCGTTACCCCTCAGCATCCTGGTATCAATCATGACGCTGGGTTTGATGTGGGGGTGGGCTGTCGAGGCCTCTTTATTTGGAATTGCATGGTCTGGTTTGCTGAGAGTGGGTGAGTTGCTTGATTTGACCCGTGAAAGCCTCATTCTACCAAAAGACTCAGCACCGGGTATCTCTTACATCCTCATAAAGATCCGGGAACCAAAAACCCGTGGCCCTGGTCCTCGACACCAGAACGCAAGAGTTGAACCAAAAGACATTGTTGATCTTGCTGTGGCGGTTTTTCAGCATTATTCACCTGGTCAGAAGTTGTGGCCTCTGTCGGCCTCCACCTTACGGAAGAGATTTGTGACACTTCTTTCACGAGTGGGGGTTAAGACGGTACGTGGCCGTGAAGGGAGGTGCTACGACATGGGGTCGGCGCTGGCAGTCCTATGGTTGGCCACACATAGCCACGATGTCGAGCCCATGGTTGCCCAGGAGCTGATTACAGCAGCAGGCCTGCGAAGCAGCGCTAGAGTTTCAGAGGTTACGTATGAAACGGTGGTCGCTGTCAGATATCCAGAACTTGATGCTGCAACCCCCGCAAGGGTGATCTTTGGAAATTATCTTGCTGATCAACAAGCCAGAACAGGGGGCTACCTACCTGTCTTCTGGCGTTCGCCTCACAGTGTTGTTCACGCTACAGGCGACATTGGCCAGATGATCAGTTGGATTTCTGATCAAGTCAATTTAGAAGCAGGAGAAAANTTTCCCATTCATGCTTGGATTTGTTCTCATGACCCTGTTGCTCTCGGTTTGGATTTTCGCTCTCAGGGACTTACCCCCAAAGAAACCCCAAAAAACTAGGATTTCTGGCAGCTTCCTTAGTTTCCGGGTTTGTCGGGCCTGTAGCTTCCTAGCCATGGTTTTTCTGAACTTGCAGCCTGTGACTGCGCCTTTGGCGCCTGAGAACGCGAATGAAGCAGCCCGTGCTGAAAGGAGGGAACGCATCTTTTTGGCTTCTGATCGGGTTGTGCTTTCGAAGACTCGTGAAAATCGGTTCAGGCTTTTGGAACAGTTTTCTGCGTGGCTCAGGGAAGAACATGGGGTCGATTGGGAGACGATCATCTCTGCAAAACCTGTGGATCCTGAAGAGATTTCAAAGTGGCTGGTCTCGTATGGTAGGGATTTGCATGCGGCGGGAAAGTCGTATACACGATACAGTGAAACAGTCAATGCAGTTTCTATGATCAGGCCGGTGGTGAAGAAGCATCTCACTGCTGCATGGGATCTAGCTTTTGCTTGGCTGCAGGATGAACCTCACAATCATCATCCTGCGTTACCCCTCAGCATCCTGGTATCAATCATGACGCTGGGTTTGATGTGGGGGTGGGCTGTCGAGGCCTCTTTATTTGGAATTGCATGGTCTGGTTTGCTGAGAGTGGGTGAGTTGCTTGATTTGACCCGTGAAAGCCTCATTCTACCAAAAGACTCAGCACCGGGTATCTCTTACATCCTCATAAAGATCCGGGAACCAAAAACCCGTGGCCGTGGTCCTCGACACCAGAACGCAAGAGTTGAACCAAAAGACATTGTTGATCTTGCTGTGGCGGTTTTTCAGCATTATTCACCTGGTCAGAAGTTGTGGCCTCTGTCGGCCTCCACCTTACGGAAGAGATTTGTGACACTTCTTTCGCGAGTGGGGGTTAAGACGGTACGTGGCCGTGAAGGGAGGTGCTACGACATGGGGTCTTTCAGGCCCGGAGGTGCGACACATCTGCTTACACTGACAGAGGACACGGCTTTGGTTCAGAGAAGAGGCCGATGGGCTTCTCAGCATGTCATGAACATCTACTTACAGGAGGTTGCGGTAGCAACCAGCCTTTCTGTACTTGACGAAGACGCAAGACGGAACATCGACGAGCTCTGCAACATCTTTGAGTCGGTGCTTCAGACGTGCATTAGGTTTTTGAAATTCAAGATTCCTTTCAATGCTTGGAACTTGTTGTTGCAGCGTCACACATGAGACGGAAAGTATGGGGATTGATGCATGTTTTTGATTTGAAGTACCAAAATGGTCTTCACTGATGATGGCTCCCAGCACTTTGCAGAAAATAGAAGGCCAGCAGCTTGAATGTAAGCTGTGAACTGGAATGTTTGCCATCTCAAGTCTCCCCGCCCTTAGTGGCCCTCCCTTTGGATCCTTGTGTGACGCTTTGCATGTTTATGTTTTTGATTTGAAATACCAAAATGGTCTTCACTGATGATGGCTCCCAGCACTTTGCAGAAAATAGAAGGCCAGCAGCTTATATATGTTTAGGTGGGAAAACATGAACGACATTTTCAGGCCCCCCAATCCTTGCACGGATTTTGCGGGGAAAATTTGTCTACCTGTTCCAAGGTAGACATGTTCATACTTAGCCAACACGCTGACGAGCCAACACGACCAGGATTGACATGACGTAACTTTTCACCTTTGACTCTCTTGATACAGGGTGTTTTGCCCAACTCGCATCCCAATTCATACATGATATTTTGTAAGGTTGGAGGTTTTCAAAAAAAAAAGCATCGTTTACCCATGAAGTTTACCAGCCCAAGTTTACCAACCACCCCCCAAGACAAGATTTTTGTGCAACTTTCGTGGGTAAAGAGAAGATAGGAAAAACCAATCCATCGATTTCTTTGGAGATGTTATTTTGTGGAATATGTCCTGCATGTCAGGCCAGAACTTTGAATACTAAACTAACATATAAGTTTTGTTGGTACACCCTCGCTAAAACTAACATGGCGTGTGAAGAAAATCCCAAAACGAAAGGATCGTATCACAACCATCATTTTTCAGAGGCAAGCGGTTAGTTTTACGGAGTGTACTATGTGATTCTGCTTTGATTGCTAGTTCAGTTTAGGATTTTTTCTCTTAAGCAACTCTGTCTAATATTCTTGGGTTGTTCCCCCGCAGAAAATAGTCACCACAAGGATTAGTACATAGACCTTCGCTTCCCACTATTACTGGGAAAGGGGACAACCCAACTAGTATTCTTGGATTTGTTAAAGACATTTTTTTTACTTTCTACCATGGGTAAATCACCAATTGAACTACCGCATTTGGGATCATATTTTTTTGTTCTTTTTTCCAAGCATCTTACACCCTGGAAGATTAACATGGAACCTNTAATTTGGATCTACCACCGTTCTGTCAATGTAAGAAAAGGATTTTTGTGTCAGGTCTGGAATGTGGAGCACATCGACCACTATGGTGCAGCCACGGGATTGTAGGGGACCAAGAGAAACAATTTTCGCATTGTTTACAAGAGCCACTTGGTCAGCAGCAATTTGTTTGGTGATAGCGACCACCAATCTCAACTTTCATAGATTTTTTTAAAACCATGAATCTGGATGCCATTGGGCCGTTGAGGTTGCGTGGTATCATCGAAGTGGGAGTGGTGTACCTGATCTGTCCCTGTCTGAGATGGGATGTGGGAAGCCGACTCCAAAGATTTGCTCTTCTGCAACGTTCAGTTCTGAATGTTATTATATAGTGTAGTGCTAAGTGCTAGAATCAGTTAGAAGCCTGGAATGGGGAAATGTCGCTTCAGTCTCTGCATCAAATTGTTCTTAGTGGAGTTGACGGAACATGACCTGTGTATATGGTTGCCGGGGAGGTTTGAGGTTGTTCGCATAGGGGTGATTTGTGGAGTCTCGCATCGGGGCATCGGTCCAGGTGGAGCCATTTACAATTACCAGGCGAAAGGTGCCAGAGGTGGCGGACCGGGGCATGGAACCAACATGACGCCTTCAGTTGATTGGAAGCGATTTTGCGAGCGGAAGGATTTTAATTTTTACACCTCCCTCATTGCAAGATGCAACAGTGTTTGAAGTTGGTTGAACACTTCAATGCAAAACTCATGCAGTTGAGTATTGCACAGACCGTAATGAAGGGACAGGCATGTGAATCTAGAAAAAGCTTGGTGCACAGAAAATTTATGTATCGTCTATTCTGAATTTTCATCGGACGCGTACTTCTTCCGAAGTGCACAACCGCCAGCCAGAGATGACGCGACAATGAATTTATGTGATACAACCCTCTGACCATGAAATGTATGTAAGTGAGTTCCCATCAGAAACGGAAACTCGGAGTGGACCAGCAAAAGATGATGAAACAACATCAAATTTATACATGATTGAAACCAGTCGTCGCTCCAACACCAGTTGGGCAACCATGTTCACAAAGTCCTCCTCCTACATTCTGCGTCCCAGCTATTCCAACTATTCCGTGGCCCGGTCACCAAGGAGACTTGGAGTACTACCTACCATATGAACTTCCTCCCACCCTTCAATCTATGCTGTGTCACAGATGCACTGCTTGAAATCTTCGACAGGTATTCAACTGATTCCGCATGTGGGATTTTGGATGGACTACCCAGCTTTAGTGATGGATGGAGTACAGTATGCCATGCAGTCAGGGTGCCCAGATCTGGTTTTTTCCGGTCAAGAAGACTCCAGATGACTTTTCTTTAGCCATTGATTTGTCGTTCATCCCAGTTGACAATGTTTTTTTGGAGCTCCTTCGGTCGGCCATGTTGCGAGCTACTTTGAGGTTGGTGTCCCAGCACACTGGGCAGTCTGCTCCTCATAGCTTCTCAGAGTCAGGAGGCTACCTGGCAGCAATGCAGACAGATCTGAAGATAGGTCACCGGTGTAGGCATAGCCCCACAGAAAATAAGGGTTACAGTTTGCAGGCAAGTGACGAAAAGACGAAATCCTGTAAGTCACAAGTCATTGTGGCGAGTGAGAGTGTCGGCAAGATCACCTTTCTGTATCCGACTGGTATGTCAAAATAAGGATGCCACATGGTTTCACATGCTCAGAAGTAGATATATTTCATATGTCCCCTGACTTTTGTGACACGATTCATCATCAAAACAGCTTGGGCTGGCAGTGCACCTATCAGCTGAAACAAGGGTTAGGTGCAAAAGTCACCGAGCTCAGGCTTCCAAACCCTGGGAGCAGCCGCATGGAACTCAGAGATGTCATGATTGCAAGTGCTGCGACTTTTCTTGACGGTCCGCCGTTATTGTATGATAGCGTATGAGTGAATGTTGGAAGCGTAATTTTTTTTTAGAGACTGAGGAAAGGGACACCTTTGCCAACTTCGAGCCTTCCAGATGAGAATGGCCACCCCTCCGTGTGGATTCCTGGTGATGAGAGTCAAATGAAGGACGGGAGATTGCAATACTGACCCGCTTGTAGTAGACAGGCAAACAAACCTTTGTTTGGGTAGACTGTATTTCTGTGCTTCGGGCGATTGAAGGATTTGAAAGGCCAGAGCATCAGTAGCAGAAAATTCTGGTCAGGTACGTTGCAGAGCCATGCGCGACTTTCGGCAGGATGAGAAAAAGTCAGCTGCTGGCCGTTTTAGTGGATGCCAGTAGGACACTCCAGTTGTGCTCGAAGGAATTCGGAACTGAGGAAGTTTGAGGACGTTCTTCGGAGACATGAACATGCCAATCATCAAATATGCATAAATGGCAGAGTGTGAGGCAAAGTCAATGCAAGTGAATGCGTCGGTGTGATTCGGATTGGGAAGATGCAGGGTTAGCGGTGGGCAACCTCCTGCAGGGTTGAACACGTTTTATCGCATGAATTGCTTGGCAATCTTAATTTAGCTTTCGGAATTTCTGCACCAGACTTCAACTTTGTTTGTGCAAACAGGCATTCACGTGAACAGAACAGTCGGGTCCCTTTGTGAACCAACTCAAACAATTCTTACTCAAGGACCCAAGGAAATCTAGGTCAATCTTGCGTATAGTCATAGTCCAGATGTGAACCAGGACTTCCAGTAGCTTCCATATTTCGTTTCAGGTACCTTGGAGTCCTTGGAGGGACCTAATGCAGTGGTAGTGCGCATGCGCAGCAATTTTTGGCTTGTGACGATCAAGGTTTGCAACTCATAGTCATTGATTCCAGGAACTGAGTTTCCAAGCCACAAGCATCCAACAAGCATTTGAAACTTGGCCAAGTTGGCAATGAGACACCAGAGACCAAAGAGGCCCCAAGGTGATAAAGGTCGGCAAAAGTTGCATTTGGTGCATTTTGGTGATGGCAAAGGTGCAGGCGTCGGAAGATGCTGTTTTCCATGCTTTTGGGGGGTGTTCCAGCCTGAAGGTGTAGCAAGATTGAGGTGAGTCCAAATCCAACAAGTTGATTTTTTGTTTGCCTTTTTGCCTTGCCTGTTGTTTTGAGCTAAAGGATTGCGAAAGACCACAATGATCATGACTTAAGACAAGCTTTCGAAAGATCATCATAATCACGCTTTGAGAGTTTTGTTTTTTCCGCAGTTGTAGTTGTAGACCTCTATTTGGCTCAGTCGAGAATTGTCGACGGTGTACAGTGACAGACGTTGGGTGCTTCGTGGAGGTCGGGTAAAAAAAGATAGCTGAGCCCAATGGATGGATGACTAAAGAGATAGTTAGTTATTCAAAGATATTCAAAGGTTTTGTGGCTGAAGTGGACTCAGTTGGAACGATGCAATCCAATGGCTTGGTTTCCCAGTTAAGATGCTTATATCATTACATCACATTCAAAGTACACAGACACACACACACACACAATGTTGGTTGTCGCTTGCGGTCCTTGGCTAGATCCGGGGAGAGTGACTTAGGGCAAGCCGTTGGATGCCCCGGGAAAAAAGGTACACACACACATTTGTTATCATAGCATTGTTGTATTGTGTGACATTGTCTAGTTTTGTATGCTGAACTTCACTGGCAGTTGCCTCCCAGTTTGGAATGGATATATTCAAATCATGTAGATTGCAGACGTGCAGTCTCAGTTCATCTGGATTCCAAGCCATTCCGATACAGCTCATCACAGCTTGTCACAGCTTGTTGGCAGGTGCACCGAAGAGCCGTTCAGATGGAGGAGCAATCGTTTGTGGTGCCACGCACTGTGCCCACTGGTGCCTCCAGCGCTCCCACTGCAGGGATAGTCCAAAATCGGCATGAGAGCGGGGCACCAAAGGCGTTGAAAGCTGGTGGCTTATTGACTTTGGGTGCCGCCGTGTGCGCTGCCAGTGTTGCCAAGGGACGCCGCGCGAAGGTCGGCGGCCACCGTGGCACTGGGGTCCAGCGACAAGTGGTTAAGAAAGTGGTGGAAGTGCCGGACGTCACAGATGTGGAAAAGGGCTTGGGGCTCACAAATTTCAACCCAGAGATTTGGCTTCTAAGTGTGTGAGCTATGTTGGATTGAATGGGCCCATGGGTTCTCTTCTTTTTGTCTTGTGACTTTTTAGTGAACACGTCATCTTGCAGACTTTTTGGGATGGATGCAAGCCCTGGCTGTTGTTGCTGGCGGCTCCTGCTGAGGAGAAACTTGGGAGGGACTTGGAACATGCTGCGACTCGCTACACCAAGTCACCCGAAGCCTTGCTGAAGGCCGGGCAAGTCTGCATCCTGCTGGCACCAAAATTCATACCTACAAAATATACAGGGATGCTGATGAACACATATTGCAAATATGTAAGGTGCGTCATAAAAATCCAGGAATGCGCCCAACTTTGCCCAGGATTTGGAGCATCAAGCTGCGCAGCTCAGCTCCGCTGCTAAGGTGATTTTGAAGGATGTGAAGTTGCCACAATTGCCTGCCAATGTGAATGTTCCTCCAGTGCTTTTGGTTAAAAAAAACGTGGGAGGTAAAGTTTTAAAAGGTTGCGGTTGGAGTTTTGGGTGACGAGTGGGATAGGATGCGGTCATGACCAGATGCATTGGTTTTCAAGAACCATGGATTTCCGCGCAGTCGTATCAAGAGGTATCATTCAGACTGAAATATGGATTCTAGTCTGAGTCTACTGTATGCAAGTTCCTGCCATGCAGGTAAGCATTTTAAGCCAGTCATAGACTAGCGCATTCCATCTCCAAGCTGAGGAGATCAAGGTTGCCGTCAAAGACCTCAGCAGCAAGGCCAGAGTTTGTGGCTGGGTTATGCTGGATTTAGTGAGCAGATGTGCATTCAGGGACCATGGATCAAGATTCGTGATGTATTTATTTTGCATGGTTGTATTTTGGAAAAAGTCCAGTGAGATGACTTCCCTGCATCCCATTTTGACTCCTTGACCCCCTGGATTTGCAGGACACATGGGCTTAGCATGGGATTAACTTGCTTTCACCAATTTGCAGAGTGTCTCAGGGTATCAGAAAGCTAATGGCACGTTGCAAAGCCTCCGACTCTTCAGTGCCCTTTGCCATCTCCACCCTGGCGTCCAGGTCGAGACCCTTTTACCCAAAGATCTTTCCAAGTTCGCGCTGCATATGCCTCCAGAGCTGGCGGCTTTGATGGCGCATCCAGAAACCTTAGATCCATTGAAGATTCCAGTAGGTTCGGGTTGGGCAGATTTGGATAAACTCCGTGAAACAAAAAAGTGTTGAACTCTTAATGGTGTTGATTTGTAAATAATACCTGAGTACTAGTACTGGCCTCTCACCAACCATCTTGTTTGGTGATTATCCAGTGGTTGTTTGGTTATCATCAGGCGTTGGTACAGCTTTGGTGGCTCTCCTGGCGCTCCGCCGTGGACCTCAACCATGGTTGGATGAGCTGCCACGAGAATACGTGCCTCGGTTATTGCGAGTTATTGCTGATACTTCATGCAACTTGGTACCTAGGGACCTTATGAATCCTTATGATGAGATCCCCCTTACTGATCCTTAGTGTATGTAGACGAGGAGTGGGGAAAATTTGCAGTTTGGGAACAACAGTTTCAGTGACTTTGCGGGGATGACGCACTCACTGATCTGTCTGAGGATTTCGGTCGTATTCGAACCTACTGGCAACGAAGGCCTTTCCAATTGCTGACCAGGTGCAGACGTGTGGACATGGGGATGGAATGATTTGGCGTTTAAGTGGCTTCCCGAGAAAACTGAACAGATGCATACAGTATGTGTTTATACATATACATATACGAATGTATGTATGTACATATGGCATAGATATACATACAGGTATCAGATGATCAAAGCTACCTAAGGCGAAAAGGATGCCCAGTGCTAGCTTATTTGGGTGTTTGTGTGACTGTTCAACTGGGCAGGTTTCTGGAGGCTGGCCTCAAGGTGGGAGGCTGCTAGGCGAAACTTGTTTGGCGAGGCAAACTGCCCACAGAGCAGAGCTTGATGTCAAGCTACAAGCTTTTGATGAGAAATCTCTTCCATGACTTTTCCCCTGGGATTTTGAAACCAGAAACCGATAAACTTTGCCTACCATTCTCCCTGTCATGGAATATATAGAATGGTCCCCCTCCCTTCGGCGAAGCCTTAGGCTACACCTTCCAGATGAAGTTGGACGAAGCCTTAGGGCGTTCGGATGAGATGCGTCCCCAGCGTGCGGTGGAGGCTAGGGAGCTCATCACGGATCTGGGTGTCACCTTCATCAAGATTGCCCAGGTTTGGGCATCCAGGCGCTGGAGATGGTGATGGTGGTAGAGGGGTAAGGGCTGGATTGGGAAATTGATGTAAATGATGTACGGTATCTGTCTTGATGAGATTTCGCAGTTTGATTAGAACTGTGGTAGGGGTTGAGGAAGTATTCCTTCGAATAGATGGTTAGGTGACATCATGAAATCATGCTGAAGCTCGGCCAGCGCGGAAGGCCAGACATCTTGCCGAAGGAATACCTTAAGGAGACGGGGCTTAGGATTCTATGACCTGTCCGGGCGCTAGCCCGGAGAAAAATTGCAACTTCCTTTGACAAAAAATGCGGCTGTTTTGACCTCCATGAACTCAGTTCCGATTCTGTCTGAATAGAAGGTCCGATTCTTGAGACGACAGAGCAGGTGTCAAGCTTTTCTTGCTTCAAACCAGACCAGGAGTATGAGAAGCTCTTGGAGCAGGTGCGTCCTTTCGGAAAAGACTTGGCCCTCGAAACGCTTCGTCGTGATGAGAGTGGCCCTGCGGCCATCGATCTTTTTCAAGACCTGAGCGTTTTTGACGAGCCCGTCGCCTCTGCATCAGTGGGTAGCCAAGCTTGCAATGAGGGGGCTGGATGTGTTTCAAGGGGGGAGATGGTTGTACAATTTTCATCGATTTCATGGCCATGGTATAGTGACGCCAGGTGGTGCCGTACATCTTTAGACCTATCATTGGATGTGGTGCTTTACCAACAGGATGGGTAAACCAAAGAGCTCCTGGTTTCTGGATGTTCCTCCATCCTTTCAATGTTTTAAAAAGGCATTTCTGCAGCATTCTTCGTACCCCAGTGCCCAGGACAGGTTTACAAAGCGACGCTGAACGGCAGCTTGGCTATCAAAGGGTATGCCCTGTCGGAATAGAATCTCCCGAATGATTTCTGAAATGTTTCCAAAAAGGAAGCTTATTCTTGCCAGTTTCCACTTCGGGATAAGAAACTGAAGAGGCTCTGCCTTTTATTTCCGTTTCGAGTTTCGAACCTTAGCCAAATCGGCCCTGTCGACTCGCAGGCAAGACGGTGGCGGTGAAGGTGCAGAGACCTGATGTCACTTGCCCGGACAGTTTTCATACTTGCAGATGTTCCAAACTGCTGATTTTGCATGATTTCATTTGGTCCTCACAGAATGAGACTGATGAAACTTTACATTTCCAATCAAGGCAACTTAGAAATGAAGATCTCAGTCTGTCAAGTCGTAGAAAAGGGGAACATGGACTGTGTTGAAGACTAGACTGGAGGCAGAATGGCTTGAGGAAGGGTTGATTTTGAATGAACAGTAGTGAAGTGCCATTGACCTTGACAAGGAAACCACTGGGTTTTCGATTTTTGTTTGGAGACTACAAATATGTATCGCATCGGACAGGCTTATATGTACTTAAGAGTAGAAGCGCAAAAGGCACTTGCTGGTAGCTTCTCATTTGACTTAACCCCACCAGCCTGTACCAAGTCACCAGGTCCGTGAACAGTCCACGTTGGATCTCTATGTGATCCGCACCGCTGGCGCCTTGGGGGCTATGTTGCCATTCAATCAGATTCGACAACAATCCAAGCAGCTGATGGAGCCGCCGGGGGGGGGGTTGGAAAAATGGCAAGAAGGCGGTTTTTAGGGCTTGACAGGGGCTCAGGGTTCAGCCCAAATAAATTTTCAACCCCAAAAAACTTTCAGCTTTCCTCATCCATTTGCCCATCATTTTACCTTTCCACCTCATCCCAGCCTGCCCCTATTCCAACTTTCCAAACTGGCTATCACTATCACTGCGTTCTACACTAATTTTCTCGTCAGAAGTCATAAGCCCCACTGCAGGATCTGAATGTGCAGTTCTAAGGTGATAGATATCAGGAGGGCTATTTTCCATTTCCATTTCCCGTGAATCTTTTTGCTTCTGATCTGATGAAAACGCAGGAGTTGATCGATCTGACGGCGCCTACATTTGTGAAGGAGCTGGATTATGAGATTGAAGCGTCACACCAACGGCGCTTCGCTGACACTGTGCAGGTGGCCCAAGACATTTTGCTTCTGGGAGATGTGTGAGATGCGGGTTTGGGCCGTTTGGGTGGCTTGGTTTTGTGCATTTTGTTTGGCTCACAGACTCCTGATTGGAGAGAGGGCTCTCCCCAACCTCCACCCCATGGGAAGCCCCACCATTTGTGGCCATGTACTCATAGGTGGAGGGGTAGATTGTTTAGTATTAAGGTGGATCATTGATTTGATTGAGTGAACATGAATCAGCCAGACACATTTCAAACAGGCAGTGGCGGGAGTATGCTCCAATTAGTTTCAACTCTCTCAAATGTCCTTCCTTGTCCTAACCTGAACTCCTTGACCTTGAACCCAAGGGGAGCTCATTTCCTGCTGCCAGGATTGTGACCTCATCAGTGACACTATCGTTGTTCCAGAGATTCTTTTTGCTAACCGTGGCTTGGAGCTGTTTCTTCCGGGTGAACAGAGGAAACCGAGGTTTCCCACCTTGTTTCAATTTAAAAATCATTGATTGAAACACCCTTTGTAGTGCTAGGAAGCGGAGGTTCTCATATAATATCCTAATCCTTGTGGGTTCCAATCCCAGAACCTTTTTTCAGCTTCACAGTTTTCAAATTTCTGAAGGGTCGAAGGGCTGATGGTCCAAACATTGTCATGTGCTGAGGTGAGGTGCTGGTGCAGGCGTGTTCCGGGGAAGATCGAGCTTGTTCTGAATTGCGGTTGGTTTACATGGATCCTTCTTTTCTTGAACCAAGTTCGACGTCCCCCATCGGCACTCCCGACAGTGTGCAAGATTATATAAATAATTTCTTTGGTTGGTAAGTCTTTCATTGTGCGCCACCCCACATGGCGGCTGCATGGATGTCAGCCGAGTCGACACAGGAGTGGCTGGATGGTAAGAAACTCACCGAACCCGGCGCTGCTTCTGAGCAATCTGGACGTGTTGTCAAGCTGCTTGCCTGGTTTAGAGAGGTCGTGGTGGTGGCGGCGGTGGTGGTTACTAATTTCTTTCTTGGATGAAACTGCGGCCCTCCCGATTGTCTCACCGATTTTATGGAATCGCTGCAAGGTTGCTCCTCAACAGCTACATGGTTCAGTTCCTGGAAACAGGGCACCTTAGTTCAACTTCAATGAGCACAAAAAGAACATGTGTCTCATGTGACCAACTGCTGTACTGCTAGCTAGGTACTTGCATGGTGATCCGCACCCTGGAAATTTCATTCTCATGGGTGCCCCGGCGTGAATTTAATGGCATTGAAAGAAATAACTCAAAGGAAAGGAACTGTATATAAATCATGATATATAGATAAGCGGCAAGTGTCTATAAGCCATGCTCCCTTTTGTTTCTAAAAAAACGATGAAAAACATCGGTCTCCTGACGCCAAGCTGTCACAGGAAGTACGGTCATGACGTTGGAAGTAATCTGCTTGCAAGAGCTTGGAAGAGTTTTATGGGCTCTTGAGTCACTCTTTGATGTCGTTTTTGCACGTTTTTGCTACATTGCGAAGGGCCATCGCTGATCCTTGCCAGGTGATGGGCGTTTGGGCATTTTGGACTATGGCCTGATGACCGAAATCACAGCGGACAAGCGCATGTCCTTCATTGAGTTCCTGATGCATTTGTGGGTGGACCCAGTCGCTGATGTGTTAGTTTGGGAACGAAAAAAGAGTACTATACTGACCCCACAACCCAGCACATCAACAATTTCCAGAGCTTGAATAACCTTCAGTGGATTCCAGTGGCATTTTCATGGCATTTTCTTGACATGCCCAATGACTTCTGACAAGCGATGTTTGTCATTTTGCCTTTCAAGGCAAGCCAAAGAATACCGAAGCTGCTTGAACGACCTCATCAACCTGGAATTCTTCCCACCCGCTTCTCAGCTCAGATTTCAGCTGATGGATTGGATAGCGGCTATCAATCTGAAGTGAGTCCTGAGGCCCTGAAGGAGGACAAAGAAGCCTTGGACATCATTGTGCCAACTTTGGCCAACACATTGGCCACACTCTACGAGGTATCCAGCAATCGACGGGTTTGATTATTCACAAACAGTTGGAAATGCGGCTTTGTGAGTTACGATGCAATAGTCTTGAAATCATGTGGGATGTTGGGCACGTGGCCATGTCTGAAAAGTTCATGATCAGGGGCCCTGTGCTTTTGTTTCTGTAAGTGTTTGTGTCGTGGTCGTGGTCACGGTCGTGGTTGTGGTTGCTGTTGTTGCTATTGCTGCTGTTTCTGTTGCTGCCGTGCTTCTTTTTCTTCTTCCCCTCCTGTTTCTCCTTCTCCTTCTCATCCTTTGTCTTGTTCTCGTTGCTTTGTCTCGTCTCAAACCCACACACCAGGAGGGTGGCGACTTGAAGAAGAAGCGGGAGATGTTCGCCAAGCAACGCGAGGAGATGAAACAGGCTGGCAAGCTGGACGATCTCCGGGAGAAGTTACCTGACTGCACAGACGGAACCAATTTTGCCGACCTGGTCAAAGTAATGGCAGCTATTAGTTCCTAGAGAGATCTCAATTTCCAACGCCAGCCAAGGCTGCAGAACATCTCCAAAAAGTATGCAGGACCTTGCGCTTGTTCCTTGCTCTGGGACAATCGAAGCTGACAGAGCTTTTTACAACACTTGCATCCCAGAATCATGTTCGGAAGAGGTCCAACAAACATACTTACCTCCCTGTTGCTCTTGCCAAAAAGTTGTTGAATTCCGGAGCCCGCATAAGAAGATGCACAAAGTGATGGGCATTTTGGACACCATGGTCGGTGAAGATTTTGAGTCAAGTGGCAGGAGCGTTCCGCCTTCCTCCGTACTTCACGCTGATTCTGCGCGCCTTTGGCACCCTGGAAGGCAACTTTCCTGAAAAAAGGGACAGCTGACCTTTACTTTTGTGCATAGATTGCCAGGCATGAGTTCTGTCAGTGGTGAAATGGGCAAGATGAAGGATGGTTGAGTACAGCCACAGAAAGTGTCATTGCTAGATGAGAAGATATAAGATATGCTTATGGATAGGTACAACGTTGGCGTGTTGGCACAGTGCTCCATTTTGGTATCTTACTCTTACTGTATCAGGGGTCCATTCCGCAGACTCTGACTCTTTGAATTTTGCTTGCCATTGACTTGTGGTTTCTGACCATGCCTCTTGCTTCCTGCTTGCCCTCGACATTTAGTACCTATTCGGCAAGCTCACCACTCCCCTTTCTGTCATGTATCACCGGAACGTGCCCACAGCATCACTCGTCCAAGGTCTTGGCCTGAAATCGGACGAGAATTTTGCCATCGTCAAGGACTTGTCATAGTGTGATAGTGACTGATAGTGTGATAGGTTGATCCACAGTGAACACAACCACTAGTTCTCCAAGCCATCGGTAGGAAGACGCTTGTATCACCCGCAAAATGCTCTCTTGTCAAATTGAGCATGAATTTATTCAGAGAAGGCCATCAAGGTCATAATTTTGCAAAGTTGCTTAGAAGTTTGCAAGGGCCGTTATGGTATGACCACTTCAACTTCACTCCAAGGAGTGCTTCCCTTACATCGCGCGTCGCTTGATTGTCGACGACAGTTTCCACATGCGTGAGGCTTTGAGGTGCGCCAATTGCGAGAAATTCGTTGCCGCGAAAAGAGGTATATATATATACATAACTGCAAAATAGATCAAAATAGATCACAAAATGACCGTGGCCATTTTGATGAACAGTTTGACCACACCTGTCTTGATTGAATTTCCTATATATTAATATTCATTGTCCAAGTATTGCGAATCCAGTCCCCCCAATTGCATCAAGATTCCAAGTGATGTTGATGGGTATTTCAGTATTTCCGTGTTGCTTCATATTTAAGAGGACCGCTTGCCCTCGATCAACAACCGATCTTACAAACGAGTATGGGTTGGAAGGAAGACAAGTCCTGGAGTGCAATCATGAATTGCATTTGATCGCTTAGTTGACTTCAAATCCATTATGGCAACCTGAAACCCAAACAAACATAGAAAAATAGAAAGTTAGTTGGCTGCCGTTGAGGTTCAGCTGGGTTAATGCTTTTCAGGCGCTTCACGGAAAATTTTTTATGAAAAATTCAGATCTGGATGGATCTGCTGACCGTCCCCAAACAGGTCCTATCTCTACAAGGGCCGTTCACGAATTGCAGTGTCACGGATTGATGAGCTGTCCAGCGGATTTGGCACCTTCACGAATTTGATGAAGGCCCAATGGTGTGGTGAGCCCAAAAAAAGCGTACAGTATCCACGTTTTTTCCATTAAGTGCAAGTCTCATGAAGTGCTCCATGGTGATTCTGGCAGAAAGGGAAATTGACATGAAGTTAATACATCATAGCTTTCATCATGTAGATAGATGGTGAAATTTGAGGCATGACTCCTTTACCTGCATGATTTGAGGGATCTTTAGCTCTCCTTCCTGCCGGACCCAGCCGCACACGGGGGCAGGGCAGTCGCACAGAATCCGCCGCTGCGGGCGGTGTGCAATTGGAGAAGGCGCCCCACGAGGTGCACGAGACCAATGGCACAGCGGTGCCTCCGACAGCGGCGCCTCTGTCCTTGGACTCCGCGTCGCGGGAGATTGCAGAAGTGCTGTTTTCGCCCCAGGCCACAAACCACCGTAGAGACGAGTGAGGGACAGTTGGGCAAAACCAGAGGTCTTTGGGGGCGTAGGGTGTTAGAAATGATAGCTTGATTTTTCGAAAGATGCGGTCCACAAAACTCGACATTGACCAAAAACAAGCCCAGAAAACGTGAGTTGATAGATAGCAATTATGATGGACACTTATTCCAATACAAGTGCTTCATATCAGGATTGATCCCAACCCTCACTTTGCTTTGACTCGGCATCAGGGAAACTTCCTCCAAGATCTCTTGATCGATGAGGGTGTTGCAGCCATCGATGCTTTGTCCCGGGCCACGCTTCTGCAACTGCTGCAAAACCTGGGGCCATTAGCCTTGCCTTTGACCCTGCCCTTGAACTTCTTGCTGGGTGGTGGTGATAACCGACGTCTTTTGAGTAGGGAGGCAGAGATGGGGGGCTATGTGGGCAGTCGGCACTGCTTAGAATTCAAAACCAAAAGCACATCTCTTCCACTCGTGCATGCAGGACAAAGAATCCTTGTTGGTGCTCCGTCGTATTGTGCAATTGGTAGATGCCTCTCGCAACGGGCAAGCCTCCGAGACTGAGGGGACAACGGATCTGCTGGAGAGTCTTGGTGAGAATGGCGCGAAGAGTGGGCTGGAGAGTCCATGTACTGCTGCAAATGATTGTCTTTCTTCAACCCTCGTATGACACTCCAATGTCAGGACGGTGCAGCGGCTCCAACGTCTCCAGCCCTTGGCTCAAGGTTTACTTCCCAGCATCACACCAGGCAAGGCCAATTGACTTGCGGCTTTGCGGAGTTTGTCTGGGTCAAGCATGCAGCATACGGTCACCTGACTTCAGTTTTGATGACAGACATGATCAGTGTTCTGTAAATATTTGCACGTATTCCTTAATCCGTACATGATGATTAGAAACAAAATGAAACAAATATAAGATATATGATTAAGCAGGTTCAGGCATGCCGCTTCTGCAACAAAAAGTGCAATCGTCCACTACATAAAACATAAAAATACTGCAGCACTGTGGACATCATTTGTGAATCACGGATGTTTTGGCAAATTATTTTGAGGGCCACGTGACGTTCCAAATTTTTTTTTTCAAAATAATATTTTTTAATAGAAATTATTTTGACAACTCATTGGCCTGAGGAATAATTTGTGCAAATTTTGGTTGGGTAAATTATTTGGAGGTTGTTCAGTGAATGTCAGAGAATTATTTCATGGCCTTCCAAACCTTGAGATAAAATGTCATCGCCAAATGAATTATTTTGGATTTCAAACTTGGATGAGACAGTAGTCTCCCTTTGATGCCCTTCCGAGGCCCTTTGATGAGAAAATCGTGCTTTTCTTTTCTCCTTCCCCCAATAGTTGTCGCATTTTGGGCCATCTTCACCCCAAAACACCCCCCAAAATAATTTACCCGAGCCTTCACTCGATTGAATCTATTTGTCAGGGATTCATTTTGTGGGGCGCCACGGGGTGGTGGCCTACAAAATAATTTCTTTCATTTGCTAGAGATGTGTTTTTTCATTTTTTGAATGGAATTTACTTTTTGGGATATGGATGGGTAGGGACCCCCCAGAATAAATTTCATGACATGTTCTCTCCTCGCATGCAGTGTTTGGAGATGTTTTGAATTGTTTTGAATTATTTTTGGTGCTGCTGCGGGCCAGGTAACACTGGAATAAATTTTCAGGATTCCTTTGAAGATAGAATCTATCAGTGGGATTGAGTGGTGTTGGATGTTGTTGGGGGGGGCCTCGAGTTGTGAACTAGAGGTACGGAGACCCCCAGATAATTTCATCAGAATTATTCTTGGATATTATTGGAAGGAGTGGGCATCACCAAGATAATATCAAAATTATATAAAATTATTATTGCAAGGAGTGGGCACTCACCAGGATAATATCCTTTGTCGAGGCCTCTGCTTTCTGGGTTGGTGATGGACACTCTGAAATAATATTGCTCGAAGAGACTGAACGGCCAGGGAATAATAAAACAATTATTTTGAGGGACCCCTACCCTGGGGACACCCCACCGCGACGTTGATATTTGTGAACATACGCCATGAACTTCCTGACATTTGATGCTCTTTTCACCCGCAGGCGCAGCCTCCTTTGCACAGCGTTTCGCCCGACAGCTGGCGCGACGTATCCTGTTACGCCTGGCCGATGATGTAGAACGCCGTGCCAGCAATGCCCTCATGTTCAATTAGAGGAGCGTGACTCTGTGGCTTGTTGAATGGAAAGTCAAATTCAGAGAAATGGCAGGCCTCAATGCACCAAAAGCAGAGTAATGTCATGTTTGTGCCATTTGGCTGTAGGCTTTTGGAGTGAAACTATTCCTGTACTTGTCTAGATTGATTTCCGCTTCAGCATGAGGGCTATTGAACCTTTCCAGCTCTGGAGATGGCTTGGTGCAGAACGTGCGCCCGGCCAAAGCCAGATTTTTTTTCGTCCCCGCCGGGATGCCGGGATGGCCCAGCTTTCACCCAAGTCTTCCCATAGAGGATTGGAGATGGCCAGGTGAGATGATGTGAGATGACTTGCCTGGAATGTAGGAATGCAATCAAAAGGCAGAAACCCCACGAAAAAGCAACAGGCACAACATGCTGCCCTCCGCGTACATACTCATTATGAATCATTGTGATATACATACACTACACATTATGATATACAGCACATTTTTTACTCTGGTCTTCACTGGAAGATGAATGAATCAGATCTCCAGATTCACCTCAGCCCTTGCCATTCCTTGAAGATCATCACAGCCTCAGCTTTATCTCAGGGATCCCTGAAAGTATAGGCAGCAATGGAACTGGGACAGTTTCAAACAAACTTTCCTAAAGGATCCCTGCAACGCAAATTGATTTCAACGTTCTCGAGGCTCAACAATTTTCAGTCGAGCGGACAGGAATGCAACCATTCCTTCCACAGCGACACCGCCGACATCGTCCAGTGTTCGAAGCTTCTTGAAGCTTCCTTCCCACGCGGCAAAAAGCTTCTACGAAGTGATGGCATTGAGAAATTTCACCGAAGGCGTTCTGTATTTTTTGTATTTTGGGCTGCTAGGCAGAGACCGATCGACCAGAATTGAGGCTGGAGCATTGGATTGAGGGTCTACATGGAGGGGGAGTGGCATTGACAAATGGATTGGATTTCAAGGATTGGAAGCCTCCCAACTGGACCTGACGATTTTTTCAGGAGAGTCAGGTGAATAGATTTGCTCCGTCGGAGTTTTTGGTTTTCGTGAATTTCCCTGCTCGCCAAAGGATGGGACCCGACGAAGCTCCAGAATGGTGTGGCCGCCAGGATGTGGAAGGGATAATTCAATAGCTCCACTGCAACCAACGATGCTGGGGGAAGGATTTGCCAATGTAGATGCATCTCAAATGACTTTATCTGCGTCATGCCCAGGCTCCAGGAAGTAATGCCCGGATGCCCAGGAGATGGGTTTGGGGGAAACGGTTGAAACATGCAGTCCTTGAACGTTGTGGAGTGAATGGGGAAACTTGGCATTGATTGGAGGGAGACGTTTAGGTACATATCATAAAAAGTCCCGGAAATTACTATGAATCCTGTCTTTAGGAGTTTGGGGGGAGATTCATCAAGAATCATCAAGATGTATCATTCCACTCTAGTTCAGGTGGTAAGAAGACAGAGATCTCCTGCCTCATGCCTGCAAAGTTGTGCTGATGGTTTGCAGGGGTGGATTCTTAGGGTCTATGAGGGTGGCTATCTTTAGTGCCTTCCCTCTGCTTGGAATGCCTAAAATTTGCTGAGATGGCACAGTGGCGACTGAGGCGTCAGATGTTCAAACTCCCTCTGCCACCAGGATGGCCGCGGCCCTGGAAAGGTGCTTGTGAGGGTACGGGTACTGTTTTTTGTTGAGGTTTCAGTTTGCTTAGGGCTCTCTGCCCTTGAAAGAGCCGGGGTATGGGAGTTGTCGGAGTTCGACACTTGAGCGGATGCCAAAAAGGTATTTGGACTCTCCAAAAACATCCAAGTATTTTGACCTTGAGGACCGTCCAGCCTCCATTTTGATCCATTCCTCAAGTCATTCGCCGCAGCTTTGTAGCAGTCTCCACCTAGTGAACACACTTTGAGTCTTAGCTCTTGTCATGGGCGGCCATGATTGATTGGTGTGTGGAGTGAGTGCGGTTTGGCCTCCGCCCACATGGGTTGCACATCTTCAAGAAATGGGGAATACCTTTCGGCCTTGGCCAAGCTACTTGACATGGAATGCGAACACAAAGACGGTAGTGACAGTGAGAAAGACAATGCAAAAAGGCAAAGACAGCAAAAACAACGAACACTAGCAATCAACCGCAGCAGCAACAGCATCAATGTCCACAACAAGAAAAAAGAGAAGACAAAGCACACGAAGAGGAGGAGACAGACGAAGAGGAATTATGATGGCAAAAAAAGCTCAACACCAAAAACATCAAGACGAAGAACAACCACAATATCAACAACAACAACAACAACAACAACAACAACAACAACAACAACAACAACAACAACAACAACAACAACAACAACAACAACACCAGCAGCAGCACCAGCAGCAGCAGCAGCAGCAGCAGCAACAGCAGCAGCAACAACAACAACAACAGCAACAACAACAACAACAACAACAACAACAACAACAACAACAACAACAACAACAACACCAGCAGCAGCACCAGCAGCAGCAGCAGCAGCAGCAGCAACAGCAGCAGCAACAACAACAACAACAACAACAACAACAACAACAACAACAAGCAACAGCAGGAAACTTGAGGCAACAAGAGCCAACAAGAAGCAACAGCAAGCAACAACGAGCAACGACAAACACCAAAAAGCAGCAACAACAACAACAACAACAACAACAACAACAACAACAACAAAAACAAGGAGAGGAAGAATAATACGAAGAAGAACATTTTGAGCAACAACAACAGCAACGACAACAACAACAGCAACAACAGCGGGAACAAGAGGAAGAACAGTAAGTACACGCAGAACAGGAAAGACAGGAAAAGCAGGAACAGGAGCATTAGCAACATTAGAAACAAAAATGCACAGGCTCTAAGAAAAGATGCCATTCCAAATGCCATCCGGGAAGGGATGGAGGGATGGATTGGGTTCTTTTTTCACCTGAGGCGATTCCCAGTCAATCTGCCCTCGATCCCTGGAGACGTTCTCTTGGCCGGAAAGTTGCCGAAGCAGGCCGTGGAGAGCATCGGCGCTCAGACGCTTGGAGCAACATTGTGTGGGCGTCAAATAGGCTAAGCCCCACGCTGCAGCCATGATTGTCCTGCCAGCTCAGCTTGCAGTTGACACCAAGGACCAGAGGCTGGCTATATTTGAACGCTGCCTCAGATGCTCGAGTTGGCAACTAGCAGATTATGTTTTTCTTTTAAACGGTGGTTCCACTTCAAACACCTGCTCCCGCATTGCTGATTTAGTTTTTAGATTCTTTTTAGCTTAAACAAAAATTGCGATTTAGGGCCAACTGAGTGTCATGCTTGAATTTCTGAATGTTTGTGAACTTCAAAATCCAGACTGTAGACTAAAGCATGCCAGGCAGTCTCTGCTTCACTTGCGACATTTTAGAAACAGGCCACAGGTTTTATCAACTGATCAACCAGACGAGAGTTCGAGCCAGGATCCCAACTTCTTTCCTGACTGCATTAAATCTTCTGGCACTCAACTCCAGCTCCTTCCTTTCAATCCTGCTGGGGTGCTGCAGGCAGGGCAAAGGGTAGAAAGAGGAAGATCAAATCTTGCTAGGGAAGGCACTCTTTTTCGCTTGCTTTGTGGTTTGCGGTTTGGCCCATGAGTGGATGTGCTAGCTGCTTAATAAGGTTCCAGCAGCTTGCACATGCCCAAGGCTTCCAGACATGACCGCCACGTAGCATCTTGAACGCTTGACCCATGTTGCAAGAGGCCAGCTCTGTGGCTCTGCTCGTAGATGCGATACACCAACTGCCGCGGCCACTTGTGATCCAATGTAGCAGTGTCGGGGCAGCATTGTGCGGGGTCGCGCCAAATCGCTGATAGAAGAGCCTCGTGATGGGTGGGTTGAGGATCTAAGGACTTAAAGATTTTTAGTCACACTTGATCTAGTGGCCTTTAAAGTTTAATGTTCAATGAGTTCACTGGCGGACTCGTCTTGAGTTGTGGGCCTTGTCCAGAGGCATTGTCTCAACCCTGCGGCTCATTCGAACAGTGGGCCCTAGGTGAGTTACTCCAATGGTTTGGAGCGAATGTTCATCCGATACCCTGAAATCTACACTTGCCTATGACACACAAGATTACTCATCACCATGAATGAGTTTGGACCTCTCAAACTGTGTTTGCCTCATTTTGCCTTTTTAGCTTCTGGATCTTTGGCGCTCAGATCGGGGACGATCATGTGCATGCTTTCTCCTGTGGCTGGCTGTCTCCTGGCATTAGGTTGAGCTTCAACTGGCTGCAGTTTTGCTGTGTCGAGGAGTAGATGTATTATTTCAACCTGTACATTCTACGTTTGTCCAAACAGTAGTAGGCTAGAACTGATTCTTCCTAAAAATGGTGCACCAAATTGCACTTCACCCGAAGGTTCAAGGGTTCCCAGTGGAGATGAGAAACTAAGTCTTTCATTCCAATTTAGTTTTGGAGTTGTACTCCAGTGCTCATCTCAGGACATGTACGGGTATCGGAGAGCTTCAGTAGAGCAGTTGGCAATCGACTTGGAGCTGGATGTTCCCTTCGATACCAAGCTCCTTGGTGTCGATGGTTGATGGGTTGTTGCATCAAGATGACATCAACGGATTCTTGGGATGGAACGCCATAACCACATACAACCACACACCCGCACCATACCAAGGCAGTGGTTGCAATGTCAACTACCTGCGGTAGGTACCTGGGCTTAGTCTTGGATTCTTGGATGATTTGTACCGTTGAATCCATGGGCAAACTAAGGTTCGCCGGAGCCGCTAGTTGCACGAAGTCCAGAGGTTCGGCAGCTCCACGATGGTGAAACGTGTAGCTTCATGTATGTGGTCCATTGTTTAGAGCCCTGGCATTGACGCTGAGTAGTTTAAGAGTTTCAACTGGCAGACTGGCAGATGTGAATCACTGGGATCTTCGCTGAAAGAGTGTAACAAGAAGCGGGTCATTAGGGTGTAGGGTACCACATGATATGCTCGTCCTTGATTCTGAAGCATTGCATTGCTGACTTGCATAGTTGTGGTTGTGGGTTGCGTCGCTATCGACAGTTTTCTTGCGCATGTGGCAGAAGGATTTGACCGAAACCACAAACCACACACCACACTGTTCGCAACCCAGGTTATCTCCCAGTGCTTATTGGACATCAATTTCATTCAATTTCACCATGGATGTGTTTTTGTTTATGTTCAAGTGCAGGTACAAATGCCCTGCCAAAAGTTGCTTTCGCATTGTCTCCTGCGGTGCATCCTCAATCCTTTGCAACCTCAGGACAGCAAAGAGGCAATCATCATCGACCCCACGTCGGAACTTAGAGTTCAGGGTTTAAAGCTCCTCAAGGACCATAACCTTCAATTGAAATATGTCGCCTGGCAGCGCTTCACCGATGCAACTGGTGAAATGATTCCTGTCCAGCCAATGAGAAATGACCACCTTCCCTGTCCAAATGAGAAATGACAAGGGAACCTTCAGGATTGAGTTTGTGCTAGGAATCTTCATGAATCTCGCTTGCTGCTTGAAATCTGTTGTCCATGTCAATCTTCTGGGAAATAGACGTACAGTCTGGGTAATGGACGTAATCCATTGGAGAAGCATGCAAGCTGACGCTCGTTTTCACGTTGCCATTTCGCTTCATTCAGTTGAGTCTGAGGTCCTTTTCACTGATCATTCCAAGAACTCCGATTCCTTTGTCTCCGGATCCTTCCGGGAAAGCTTTCCACACCTTGAAGTGATTCTGCCAGAAGGATCCGATGAACACGCCGATGTGTACTGTAAACATGGGGATTCTTGGCTGGGGTCGCAATGTTGGACGCCTTCCAGTGTTTTGAGATTCAAAGATAATTGCTTGGCTGAAACTTGCAGCAGATGCATGTTGATCTGGTTTTGATTCAGATCTTCAGTGTCAGGGAATTACACTCTTTGCTTCAGGTGCCTCATTTGTTTCTGAGAGGGGTGCAGCAGGTTGTGGCCGCAGGGTGCCTGGGGCATGGCCCCACCCATTCCCTTTCGAGCCACCCAAAGGATGGTTGTCATGACTGATCAGATTCAGGGGATAAATGTATTCCTTCACGTCTCAGTCTTTCCCTCATCACCCCTTGCTACTACGATTCTGTACAGACGCGAGGGCCTATATAATGAGAAATTGATGACACATGCTTACCCTGTGTACCACCGAACAGCTTCAAAAAGGCTGCCTTCAACAGTTATGGGTCAGTGGAACTAAGGACAGTTTCAGCTTCGGTAGCTTGTTTTTAGAGGTGCGGGGGACGCCAGGCTACACACGCTCTTCTGTAACATACGCCTCTTGGCAGATATGGGATCAACAGGGTCACGGTACATGAGGAATTCCTGTGCCATCACGAAGTTGGCACCCGAGATGTCCTTCCATCATCTCATGCATTGGATGTTTCCCAAGCAGTAAGCTGCGGATTGTTTGCATTGATAACGCCAAGTGAGAAAACCAAGGTTCTGAACACCAAAACAGCACGCTTTGCTTTCACGGGCTATGCGTTGCTGGTGCGCGGATGTGGGCGACGGATCAGTGGCGTCGGTGATAGGCAGGTCCAACGACTCCACTACCACAGCGTGCCTCGCTTGGCCTGAACTTACCCCAAAGATGGGCCATACTTTATATAATCTACCGTACTTCGTGCCGTACCTTCAAGATTTGGAAAGGGCTCACTTGTGTGAATCTGGGCGCCGGTGACAAGATTCGAAGAGAAATGAAAGACTTAGACCATGTTGGATGTGACTTGTGGATCAAACTTGGCAAGAACTTGGGGATAAATCTAGGTTGACCGTTTTGGCTTGCGGACTGGTCCAGTTCTGTGCGAATGTTGTTGGCAAGCAGTCCGGCCTGATCAGGCCTACAAGTCCATGATGCATATTTGCTAACCAAGGTGCAGGAACAGATTCTCTCACTGGCGCCGGATACGAACCTTGGCAATGGACTGTGGAATTGTCACATTGGCGGCTCGTGGCTTTGTGGCTGTGTTTGATTGCCAGATGCAAAAGATCCATTAAGGATTGTTTGCCCGCGCTTTGATGTGCAACAACGGAACGTGTCCACAGTCAGGGAAGAGCGACGCTTCAATCCACGCTTCAACTCTAGCGAGGTTGGGGGATGGGAGGAAAGGCCTAACTCGACCCCATGAATGATGGCTGGATGTCTGACTTTCTTTGCAGTTTGCCCTGAATCTTACACCCCTGAAATTTAACATGGAACCTAAAAAGTGACCATTTCAGTAAGGAATACATCTTCCAACCATCGATTTTCAGGTTCCATGTTGAATTTCAGGGGAGTAGGGCTTTGTCTCGTCATCTTGCATCAGAACGTCCATTGCTCCAGGATTATTTTATTCAGACAATGGAAAGTTCAATAAGTGCGACCTGGCTTTGAGAAGCTGGGCGCGGGAGGCAATGTGCTTGGTGACCTTTGAATCGGTGAGCCTAAAATTTGATGAGCAGATTTTGTGGGAGTCTAGGTGAGTTCCCTCAGTCTTTCGGAAGATCACTCTGGTCTGGAAGATGTTGCGAGGATATTCACTCCAATAGTTCAAATATGTTAGAATTAGTTCCCACACCCTACCGTAGATGATTGCTTGGAGGACATTTCAGATATGGCTTTGCGGAATGTCTGAAAAGTTGTATAGTTGTTGCGAACAGGTCTTGCCAGAAACGAAAGATCCTGACAGATGTTTTGGACGTGGTGCCTACAACTTCCGAATGGCGTAAATCTACGAGTTTAGGTCCGCAACTGCCCAAGCGTTGCTGCTAGCCTCAGGTGAGACCATTGACTGCAAGAGCACACCGAACAACCTCAACACCGCCGACAAACATCGCGCTGAGCGAAGTCTTGTGACACCCGTAGTCACCATACGCGAAGAAAAGCAGAGGGTTGAAGCCCGACCAGTAGCAGAAGTTGGCCGCCCTATGCCCCACGAAAAGAAATGAAAGAATGACAAAGTATGACGGTAGATAGATTGTTTTGGAGCATTTTTGGAGCATGTGAGCCAACTGAAAGGTGCATTTCAGAAATATTCAGGCATTGATCAAGATGCGCATGAGGCGGACTTGCCTGGGCTCGTACTGTGATCTTGCGAGGTACAGAACCAGAAAATAGATAAAGATTTGGTTCTGTACCTTAACCTGCACAGCCGCAAACCGGATCTTTCTTGGAGCGGTCTGATCTCGCCCACAAAAAAACCAGCCAAGTTTCCACCCCGATGTTTTTTTTTGGTCTCCTCGTTCCTTGCGCAGTGGACTACTCTAACCAGAAAAATCACACACCTCCACATAACAAGATAAGCGACACTGACTTTTTATTCATGACTTTGTCATCACTGTAGATAACTTCATACACAACATCACGATATCGAATCATTGCAGGAACGTGGCTGAGTTGGCACAGCTGGGTTGGGCTTTTCCGTGGGCTCGTTGACAACAAAAACACCAAATGATTGGAAGCTTTCAGTTGTGCAGCTAGTACATCACACAATTGCTCCACAGAAATTGGAAAGTTTGAATGGCAGAAACTTAGATCAGTCTGTGTGCACCAGGATGAGCCCTTGGTCCCGGCTTCTCAGCTTCTAATAGTGATTGATTTTCGCACCGTGAAGGCAGTGAAGGCATGCCCCGGCGTGAGGATATATGAAAACAATGCATCAAGTTTCACGATTTGGATGATCAACAACCGGCTTGTTTCTTAGGTTGCCAATTGATGGGAAATTGAGGAAGGTACTTGGAAACAAAAAGGGCACTACGTTACATAGAACTTATACTTTTGAATCCGTGATGCTGGTCATGATGCAACGAATTGCAAGCTGTTGGAATTTCTGCAGTGACTCGCTGTCCCCAAAGGCCGTTTTTTCAACATTAGCCTTTTTGGGGTTGTGTTTTAGCTTAGAAGCCTGTGAGGAAACAAAGAAGCCCATGATTTCGTGATCCTTTTCATATCCTTGGCATGGGAAGATGTCTCTCCACTACTTTGCTCTTGGCAATGCCCCCAAGGCAGCCCATTATCAGGGCAGTTTCACAACCGTGTGACAAAACTCGTCAGCATCAAAAGTTCAAAAAAGCTGTCGGGGTGAATTTGGGGGGCGGTCTTTGAAGGATGGTTTGCAGGCTCAGTACTGAAAGCCAGTGTAGTTTGAAACAAGCTTTTTGAGTCAGATAATTCCACATCTCATCCTGTGGTATTCGAGCACCTCTTGTCGCCAAAAACCTTTAGAATCTGAACTCTTAGGGCCTCGCTGCAAGATGATTTATGTCGAGGACAAAATGATATGGGGAGCCGGTCTCCTATAATTGCTGCTTGTAAGGTCAGAAGAGGTTGGCTACAAAGGGTCCAGCACCTGGATTCGTTGGACATGGCTCTCCAAAAGGGTGGCATGGTTTTGGATTTTGGGAAAACATAGAATCCCAAATCCCGAATGGCCCGAATTCACCTTGGAGTCAACTCTTGCAACAGACTGGAACTTGTGCGTATCGCACCTAAGGCAAAGTTACTTCTTCCATAAACCCACGGGTGATACGCCTGCGCCTGAGGGAGGGAGGGTCAGGAAGAGAATGCACTCAGACTTCGATGTGAGGGGACAATGTTAAAAATCAATATTCTGGAGAAGGGAGGTTAAGGAAATTGGTGCGTCTGCAGATCTGGTGAGGGGTATTGTTTGCAAAAAAATGCCCAGAAAGATCGTTTTGGTGATGCTACACTTTCAATCAGCACTTGTAGCTGATTCCCTGATGGCCACATAACACGTTCTAGCAAAAACAACAGGTTGGCAGTTGGCACCCATCCTTAAAGATAGCACAATGCCCATGACCAAGGAAAGGGAAGGGTCCTACGGTCCTACGGGGTTTCCTATCAAAAAGAGGCTGGTAAAGTGAAAGGTCTTCCCAACTTGCTGGCATGGTCAACCAGAAACTTAGAGTGGCCTCAAGCCTCAACCTCATTTTCTGCACGGTGCCCCCAAAGGCTGGGGTTCCCCCTGCCGCCCGCCATGGCGCAGCATGCGGGGCAATGCGGGTCCGCGGACGCCGCAAGAAGTGACAGCTGCAATACGACGTGCAGGTTGCCGGGGAACGATGATTACGGAGCATGGCATCAGTGTTTTGCTGGCTGGTGGGATGTATGAATCCTTTGCCGATAGTAAGCTTGTAAACCATGGCTTCTACATGTTTCTTATTCGCCCACATAGATTTCAAACCCAGATGTCGCTTCAATTCTTCAAACCATCGTTGTTGGGATTTCTGAAGTTCCTCAGGTGCCCAAGCACAATGGGATCTGAGTCTGGCCTTGCTTTGGTGGATGCCTGTCCAGCGGATGGAGTTGTCGATCATTTCTCGTTCGGCTGCCATGAAAGCATGTGACTGGGATGGTTGGGATTTGGATTGAGGACCAGAGGTTGGGAGATTTTGGTGTTTGGGAGCTAGAAAGTGGAGCTCCTGCATCAACTGCGTGTTGCATTTGGAGCCCCATGAGTACTCAGTACTCAGGAAAATTCTGGAATGCTGCTTGATTGTTCGATTTTTTGAAAATAGATTCGTGGCATTCCTGATGTGGGCAGTCCAGCAGCGCAAAGATCCCCTTACAGACTTTGGATGTCCACTTCCCCTGCCCTTCCCAGATTCTGGTTGGTCAAAGGTGGACGTTGGCCTCATGTCCTAGAGCTTTTTCATGGAGGTCAAGGTGGAGTAGGACATGGCAGCATGGCCCAGTTGGAATCTGCTTTTTGTATCCAGCATGATGTTTGACGTTTCTGTGGTTCGGAGATTTTTTTCTTGGTCTAAGGAAGTTTATTCGGAAAACTTCCGATATACAAACTTTTGTTCACAGTGAAAAGACGGTAGCTGAGAGTAGTGTCGAGTAGAGTAGCTGAGCTCCGGAGGTCTCGCAGAATTGGTGCGTTTTGATATCTGAAGCCTGAAGCTGTCAATTATTTGAGGAAGTCTCCCACGAAATGCGTCTCGAGAGGTAGCTGGAGCACGAAATGTTCTGTTTTTTCCATAGGAAATGTGCGTCGAATGCGATTTTTGACCTCCTCGAACGGGCGGGTTGGGGCGTGTCAGTTTCATGGTCGGACACATGCTCGGGTCGTGCTTGCTCGAATCGGCTTTCCATCGGCGGAAGCGATTGGCAGATTTTTGGATGAAATCTTGAACATGCATTTTTTGAGGAAGTCTCGCACAATTCGCGGCCTTCTGCTGCTGTGCACGGCTACAGAATTGTGTTTTGCATCTTAAGGTCTTAAGGTTGTTCCTCGCATGCATTGGAGTGGACATTTCATCTGATCTTGGTTCGTTTCATTGTCGATTGAGCATGTACATACGGGGTTCATTGCATTTTTTGCCGTTCCAAATGGGTCTTTGGGGCACATGCATCCTTCTTAAGTTGTTCTTCGCATCATTTTCTGACTCACAGATTTTTGATTAATGCGACTCTCACAGAACATGGATATCAAGAAGTTAAAGGATATCTACCATGCTTCCTACAGAACATGAACACATACGTACGATTCGATGCGGAGAAGCGAACTGTGAATCCGTCATGGGCTTTGTCATACGGCGCTGTATGCATTTGCATGCTGCAGCGGCTGTCATAGAGGGGTAGCTTGTCTGGTCATTGTGTGCATTCGCGTGCGGCAGTGCCCTTTGACGGTTTGTCGACCGTTTAGTATAGAGTTGGGGACTGTTAATGTTGTTGTTGTCGTTGTTGTTGTTGTTGTTGTTGTCGTTGTCGTTGTCGTTGTCGTTGTCGTTGTGGTTGTGGTTGTGGTTGTGGTTGTCGTTGTGGTTGTTGTTGTTGTTGTTGTTGTTGTTGTTGCTGTTGTTGTTGTTGTTGTTGTTGTTGTTGTTGTTGTTGTTGTTGTTGTTGTTGTTGTTGTTGTTGTTTGTTT
>DF241426.1:34445-78568 GCA_000507305.1 Breviolum minutum Mf 1.05b.01
TGTTGTTGTTGTTGTTGTTGTTGTTGTTGTTGTTGTTGTTGTTGTTGTTGTTGTTGTTGTTGTGTTGTTGTTGTTGTTGTTGTTGTTGTTGTTGTTGTTGTTGTTGTTGTTGTTGTTGTTGTTGTTGTTGTTTTTTTTCCCGACATATTTGCCATGCCCCTGAAACTTCCGCCCCGGCTTGTCCCGGCACTACTGGCATGCGTGTAGGCAATGTATGGGATTTCTTTATGCCGTTGCAAGCAAAGCAGCACACGTTCATCCCAAAAGTGCATGCTAGGCATGGATGTCATTGGCTGCGGCGTGGCGTTGGGCGCTCTGAAACAGCAGTGGGAATGCGCCGTGCAATTGTTGCAAAAGATGCGCTGGGACGAAGGTGCGCAGATTTGAGAAAGCCAGACAAACCTTGGTTCGGGGTGAACGGGGAGAAGATGGGGTGAAATACCTAGCTTCTTGATGCTTCTCCCTAAAACTGGCTGAAAACCAAGACTATCCTGCATTCCTCATGCGGTACGTGGTTGGCAGGGGGGATGATGAGGATTGCTTGACATTGGCTTATCAAATCAAAACACTTTGCCAATGCATCCCCTTTGACGTTTCATACCTCTTTGGCGCACCTCGAACTTCTCATACTCCCATCAATTCATCGTGCACGCCTTGTTCTGTGATTTTCAGAAGCTTCAACTAGAGCAACAAGCAGAGAAAGGCCATGATCACTGAATCACTCTCGACTCTTGTCATCCTTTCCAGGCTTTTTTTTTTTGCAACAGATGTCCCATGCAAAGCTTGGAGGCTTACCTGATCCAGATCTCACGTCTTTCACCTTGGTTCTTCATGAGAAAATGGTCTCACGACCATGGAACTTTCCTTTGAGCATCTTAAAGCTGATCCAAGAGCAAGGTGATTGGGAGTGGGTCAACATCAGACGGATAGATTCCTCATGGAGGCTTATTATGGATATTTATGTGGTCATAATGTGATCAATAGTGTGATGAGTGTAAAGATGCAGATGATAGGTGATGCCAAATGCTGTAGATACACGATGGTACCAAGGTAAGCACCAGGATACTGCGACCTTTAGATAAGAGAAAGGATTATGATCACACTCCTTTGCTGTCACAGGCCAGGCCCGTTAGGGTAATGCAATTTGGAAGCTTCTAGATGCTCAAACACACTGATGCGAGCAATGGATCTCTTGTTGTTGCATTCGTTTATCAAAGCAACACGCTTGACCTTGACTTTGACGTACTGAACCAACATATATTTGCAGTAAACCTCAGTACTTTGGTGGTAGAAGGCATGGTCAACTGTTGGATTGCCATGTTATATTCATGGCATACGTTTGATTCTGACACCCAAGCATCGCAAGGCTTGCAGCCTGATGGTGTAGCACGGAACGCTGCCATGTCAGCCTTGGGACAGTGGCACATGGTGGCTTGGTACAGCAACAAGTAGCATCTTCAGTGACACAAAACTGTTGCACATTGTATGAAGACATTGCTGCTTGATTGCTGTTCATGTTTCTGTTGATGTTGTTGCTGCTGCTGATGATGGTGATGATGACGACGCCGAGGATGATGAATATGAATGAATTTTATGATGATGACGAGGATGATGCATATACAGTAAATGAAAAAGACGACAATGATGATGATGATGATGATGATGATGATGATGAGGATGAGGATGAGGATGAGGATGAGGATGATGACGAGGATGATATTACTAGTTGCATAAATGTCATGCGTTTATCGCAACCTTCGGCATGGAAGGTGCGAAAAAACTGTTTTCGTGTCCCACGAGTTTGCGGCAGTCAGGTCATGTGGCAGCTGGATGACATTGAATGCCGGAACTTAGCCAGGTCCAGAACCCAACAGCTCAAAACAAGCAGTCTCAAATGCATTTGGAATGCTACAAATCATGAAAGACAGACCAAGGACCAAACCTTTCACAGAAAGAGAATGTCCAACACCAAACCTGAAAGTGGCAGCTCTGCACCCCACAGGCGGCCAAAAGATGTGGTGACCTCCTACAATATCCTTGCCCATGGCCTTGGTCAGGCAACTAGTGGTCGTGGTCGTGGTCGTGGTCGTAGTCGTGGTCGTTGTGGTTGTTGTTGTGGTTGTTGTCGTTGTGGTTGTTGTGGTTGTTGTTGTTCTTGTTGTTGTTGTTGTTGTTGTTGTTGTTGTTGTTGTTCTTGGGGTTCTGGTTCTGTTTCTGCTTCTTTTTCTTTTCGTTCTTGTTGTGGTTGTCGTCCTCTGCTGTTCCTTTGCAGTTCCCTTTGCTTTTGCTTTGCCCGCCCTGCACAAGATCATTTTCTTTCATTTCTTTTCCGCCTTTGACGAGGCAGTACAGCAATTACCAGAAACAGGGGTTAGCGATTAGCCGTTTTGCTTTGCTAGGCACAAGCCTGGCGCCTGGCTTCTACAAAACTCCTGAGTATGCGACGAAGATCCTTGGAACTGGACTTTTTGAGCCACTTGGCTGGCTGGGCATAGCCAGCTCAAGTATCAAGATTCGGAATGAAATCCAGTTGAAGTTCGACTTGGTCACAGAAACGTGACTGTGAAATGCACCTCTTGACCTTGGACCAAGATGATTTTGTTCTGTTGCAATGGAGGAGTGGAAGTTGAGACAAGTGCAGGTGCAGCAAAGTCGGTGCTTGTATACTGTATACCACCAGGTTTCATAGAAATGCTGGTGAAAAGGCAAAGAGGTCACGGTAGCCATGTTGCAGACTACACGTGCAGACCCCGAGGCTTTGGCTCGTTGACAGATGCCTTCCAGCACCTCGATTTGCATCACAGAATTCATGTAAATTGGCTTGCAACCTAGGCAGTGAGATTTCTTCATTCGTGTCAATGGACCAGGGGAAGATGATCGTTGTTTCACTTCAAGTCTCATTTATCCATGCGCATAGCTGGCATAGCTGTTGGACTTCAAGAGTCTCATGAAAAGATCCAAGGAAGTCTCTCCAATGGCTTTTGGCCCTCCAAACGGTCAGCTCTATCAAGCTGACCCCCGTGGTTCTAAGCAGTGTCGCTGGGGCACTGGGTACGAGTCATTGGGAAAAGAGCTTGCAACTGTTGAAGATGGTGAGACCTGATGCAACCTTGGCGCGCTTGCTATTGATGCAAAGCTTTCCCGCAGGCAGGGTGAAGCAGGTTTGGAGGCTTTGGTGGTTTGGGGGAGGTCCGTAAGCTCGGTAGAACTTATTGCTTTTTTGATGCTTAGGATCTTCTGAGAACCATGGAACCCAAGGGTCGTGATTGAGAAAAGACTCCTGGGTCAATATGCATCAAACAGACCTGAATACTTCAAATCACTTGCTTATTTGGAAAGAACGTTTATAGTTTATTTGTGATTCCAACTGCCATGCAACTGCCATGCAACTGCTAGCATCGAGGTCCGGATGCCACCCTTCGTTTGCTGCGACGCTTGGGCGGGCCCTCTACGGAGTTGATGCCTTCAGCCCTGAGCGTGCTGGTGAAGCAGCGGGCGTCAGGGCAAGCAATGAGCTTGCTGGAAGAAGCACAACATGGACGGATCAGGTTGGGCTTTTCGCTTCCAGGGTAACATGGGCAACTGTTCTGCAAAGCCAGGTATATCAACCGGAAAGGCCTGTGAACATGAAAGGCAACAGGTGCATGAGAAACCAGACCCTTGGGTCAGGTATGGTCAGGTATATTCAATCCCTGCGTCCAGGCTGGATGTTGCAGCCTTTGGCAGCCTCATCCCTGGTTTAGCAGCAGAGCCCGGTGAGGCCAGCTGAAGTTGCCAAAGCTGAGAGTCATGAACTATGAACTGGTCGAGCTGTGTCAGCCTGTGTAAACTTGTCAGTGTAAGCCACTTTGCAGGCCACACAAAAGGCTTTGGAATGGCTCAAGAAGATGCAGCTGCAGGAACTTCAGCCTGACGAACAAGCCTTTGCCACCTGAAGGCAGTAGGTCATCCTTCATTGATCATACATTCACTGAGTTGCCACGAGAGAACAGTCCCAAATTGATAGTTCTTATGGGTATATGTACGTGGTCCCTAGTTACATGCAAATACATGATACACAGAATAGGTCACAGTAGAACTTACATAGTGTTAGTCATAGTATCTATAGTACGCACCCATTAATTCTATTCATTATCATACCAAGCACCTAGGGTTGCCCATTGTTTTGCATTTGTACTGTAGTTGTTTGTTTACTACATTCACCTGTGCGTTTTTGATCATCTTCCTCTGCTATCAACTCAGTACGTATTTCTGCCAGGTTGTCATATGTGCACTTTTCTTTTGCTGGTTTCAACAGTGTTCATGACGAATTATATTGCCCAAGACTATCCCACACCCACTTGGAATCCGTGTTCTGTTTGGCAGCCTGGAGTCTTTTGAAAACATCCATGCAATGGCCTTGGTTTTTCGAGGTCAGCGTGCTGCAGGTTTGCAAGGCACGTCGTAGATGGACCTTTGCCCTCGAGCTGCTGTCCGATATGGTCAGAAGCCAGGTCCGTCGTGGCAGGCGACGGGAGAGTCTCAGTGCATGATTGGGATCCTGTAGTCAATCAAACCGGAAGGTCCCGAGGTTGAGATGGGCCAACACCATGCTTTGCAAGATATTCAAGCCAAGTGATGCGGACTTATATCTATATAATTGTAATTGCCCTCTGAGATTTGAGCAATGCTGCAAAAGGTTAATCTTTTCCAGTCACGATATGTCATGACTCCTTAGTTGTTCTGAGTCTTGGTTGTGATGGCATTTTCATTTGCACGAGCCACGTGACATTTGCCCTGACGCACCTTTGCAAACTCCCGAGCGCAGTTTCACCCTGACAAGCTGCCTGAGTGCTTGCGAGAGCGCGCGACGTTGGAGGGAAGCCTTGCAATTGCTGCGCCAGGAGACCGGACATGCAACTTGTGACATGAACGGGGCGAAAACTTGGCCAAATGCAGGACCTGCCAAGTGCTGTGGTCAATGCGGCCCTAGCGGCCTGTGAGAAGGTCGGTGTAACTGGGGATATGAGAAGGGCCGGCCGAGGTGAGTTGCTCCACCAGGGACATGCTCTGAAGGCCAAGAGAGACATGTTGCAACTAATTACTACTAGTAGGGTGGCATCTCAACGACTTCAAGGTGATTTTTTGCGTTCAGATTCAATTGCCAACGCCAGGGCTGGTCGTGGCAGAGCTGCTTGGCCTTCTCCGAAGGGCTTCGGCAAGTGTCCATGGCAATGGAGCAGATGGGCCACAACAGTCGGGGGCACCCAGCTGGGTGTGATAAGGCCCAGCCCCATGCCAAGCGAACAAATGGATTCAGAAACAACAAGTGCATGTGTCCATCTATCCATCCATCTACCTTTTATTTTTACAAACCTTGGAAAACCAAAAACTGTTGCCCAGCATGAGCCAAGTTGGAGAATTGCATGTTGGAGTTGGGGCTCCAACCTTTTGTACTCCACTGGCCAGAGTTTAGCTAGCGGAAAAGCATGTGAAGAAGAAGAAGAAGAAGAAGAAGAAGAAGAAGAAGAAGAAGAAGAAGAAGAAGAAGAAGAAGAAGAAGAAGAAGAAGAAGAAGAAGAAGACAAAAAAGAAGAAGAAGAAAAGGAAGCGGACAAAGGAGGAGACAAAGCATGATGCCAGGCTTGACATCCTCGTTCAGCGCCGTGATGCACTGGCGGCTGGCCATGCAGAGTCTCACAAGGAGCAGCCTGCAACCTGACATAGTTTCTTAGCTGGTGATGTCCTTCGGTGGTCCAGGAATCTGTTGACAGATAAATCGGTGCTGTTGGTGACAAAGTCCTATTCTTGATGAGACCCCAAAGAAAAACAACTCAGGTCTCATACACCACAGTGTCTTAGCAGCACCAAACGGTGGGAGGGACGGTCGGAGCTGTCAGCCCATAGTCTCGCGCCAAGCAAATAGACACTCTTCCATTTTTCCAATCAATTGCCAAACGAATGGTCCATTCCAAATGGTTCCTGAATTGCGGACTTTTTCCCATGTTTTTTCAGTAGGAGGATTGGCCGAGGGGCTGAAAAGGGGCTCAGTCCTGCCCCACTTGCCAGATGGTGGATGCCTTGCCGCTCCTTCGATGGCCAGTGGCCCTTGAGACGACACAGGCGCAGTGCTTGCAGGTTTGTGGGAAAGGCTAGCTGCTACTGGCTTGCTGGGTGGATTGGTTGGTTGAGTTCAGTGGCTTTGAGGCTTTGAGGTTGGTTTGGCGGTTGTTGGTTGATGGCTCCGTCGGTCTGTTTGGCTAGTTTTGTTTGTTTGGTTCTTTTTTCCCTTGTTCGGTTCCCAGTCGTCCATCGGACGAAATCTCCAGGGGATGCATCAAGCAGCTGTGCGCCCCAATGACACCTTCATGGCTGCATTGGTGGGCAGATGCAAGGTCTGGAAGGGCTGGAGGGCTGTCCCTGAAATGACATTTGTTGCATCATGTTTAATCCATGTTCTTGGCAAAACGTCGTTGAGGCGACGAACTATCATCAGCACTTGCATATATATATATATATATAATATCTTCTCAATAGAATGGAATGATGATTTCAAAGACCTATGCATCTGCAGCATGTACTTACAGAGTTGTATCCAATAAACATCAATAAACTATTGTTTGCCAAGATGTCTCAAGTGGCTATGCGGCTACCCTCTGCTCCACCTTTGCTGCCAGAACGCCTGGCGTTTTGTTTTTCAGCTCTTGGAGCCGCCGGTGACCTCCCTGGTAGCTGCCACAGTGGCACTGGAGATGCCAAGGGCCTCGGGGGCATTGGTGGCCTCAGGTGGCGCATTGGTGCTGCAGCAGTTGATGGCCGGGTGCCAGGATTGGACGCAGGTGCTAGTGGCCACAGAAGCGTTAGATGAGCATTTGGGGGAGCTCCTAAGGATGGGATTTTATAGAATGGTTGCTGCACCGGCCATTTTGCGCTTACAAGAGCTGGGTTGGAAGGCTGAAATGGAGAAGGTGCTGGATGAAGTTTTGGAGACTAGATTCTCAGCTCGCAAATCAAAAGTGTTGGGACATGTTGGGACTGTTCTTGGCCAGACGCCAGTGGTAATTACGAAAGGTGATCAAAGACGCAGGTTTCCAGGGCCTTGTGGCAAATATCATTTGCATGTTCATTGATGGTATTGATTGGTTGCATCTGAGGATTTAGCCTTGGACCTGCTTCGTTTCAAGGCCTAAGGCATCTCTCCCTTACACAGTCAAGACATCCGCTGGCGTGGCAGTGGCGTGCCCAGTGGGCGTCCCGACGGCAAGCACAAGTCGAGGGCTGGCGCCTGGACACTGAACCTTCTGCACAAGAGGTGCTGGCATCCGTAGCCATTGCTTTGAAGCATGGCTATGCATCAAATCAAGTAGCCCCTAAGGGTGCTTGCTAGTAAATAGCAGCAAGAATGGGATTTTGGACCGTACCATCAACCTCAAAGCTCTGTTTTCAACGCTTTCCACTTCACATACAAGGAGGTCCATTCATGCAAATACAGGATCTGTTTTTTTTTTTTGGTGTGTTCCCAAAACATGTTACTCACTTTGGGGAAAAGTTCGACGAACGGGACCTTATCCATCAAGTCCAAACGGCCGAGGAAAGCACCGCGGGTCCAAGGAGAATGGATCACAGGCGCCACCTTTTCCCGTGGCCCCGAAGCTTTAAAGCCAATTTTTGCCGACCACGATCGCGCCAGCCATGCTGAACGCTGGGCACTCTTATGCGTGCTGCGGCACATTTTTTCTGCTGAAAAGGTTTGGAAAAAGTGAGTGAAACCAGCGAAGCCCGTGAAGGCGAGATCATGAAGCAAGTACTGGTGACAAGTCTAGAGAGTCTTTAGTAGACTGGCCCTGTGCCTTGAAGGCAAGATTTGGGACCGCCCAGTGCACACTGAACTTCAATGACTTGAATCATCTAACTCTGACCAAAGTATGCTCGGCATACCAAAGTCCTACTGTATATTTTTTCAATGATCATGTCATTGATTGATGTCGCTGGCGTGGATACAATCACTGGGAAATGGGCTGCTGAGGTCCTCCAGTCATCCGCAGCTCGTGCTGCTGGGGTCCCCAGGGCCATTGTTGGGGACCATGCCGGCCATGTCCATTGTTAGACGAGTCAACGACTTGTTCCTTTCGATGCAGAAAATTGAGGTGTTCCTCTCCAACTTCAGGCGTCCCAAGAAGCTTTCCAGCCTAACCTGCATGCCCCTAGGTTTAAAGCCATTGTCCAAGAGGCTTTGTTTGAAGCCCCAGATGCTGCACATCTTTCACGAACTTTTTTGGACGGGAGTGAAGCTAGTCAAGTCCATTGTAATGTAATACGTTTTTGAGTACAAGGTTTGCAGATGTTGAAAGATTGTGAATTTTGAAGCGCATTTCACACCCCCAAATGTATTTTGAATTATTTTCATTTTTTTGGGTCCTTGAACCCAGTCTTCACAAGAATGTGAAAGGCACGATGTTGCCCCTCAAGGTCATGGCCAGATGGCAGCCGAGAAGAAGTGGCTAAGCCTCTTGGATGTGACATGGGAGGCACCTAGCAGAAACACAATGAAAGTTTTGTTCAATCATTTTTATGTATATATACATACATTCAATATTATGTTTGTAAGGGAAGTGTGGTGACATTGTACTTACTTGTGTAGAATGAGTTAATGTCAAGTTTCAGAGATTTTACTCATTCCAAGCATGCAGGTTGTGTCAGATCCAAGGTGCTGCCAGGAGCAGATGGAGAGGGCTCATGCCCAGGCTCTCAAGGTGGGGAAGGTTAGTAATGCCACTTTGCCTGCCATGAAGGTGTACGGACTATGGAGGTTTGACATGTTCGCTTTTGCTGCATTCGTTGCCGTGAAGGAACTCTCTGAATGGAGTGGCCCATATTGCATGGAAGCAGGTGCCTGGTTGGTTCCATTCGCTGGGATTTTTCCGGGAAGCATCCTTTCCACTTTTCTATATATACTGATGGTTTTCGCAGAAATGAGGTTTTTGGTTGAACCTTGAGTCTTCCGTTTTGCAAATGCACATGGTGAATCACCATCCAAATTAACCGAAGCTCTTCCGGGATCAAATCTTTTGGCAACATGGCCAGCTTTTCCAACTGATCGTGCTTAGTTCGCAGGTGCCATGACTCGAATAGCTCAGCAGGCATTAGCAGATGCAGCTCAGGCCTTGCAGCAAGCTGGGTGCTCTGCCGACTTGGATCAAGATGCATTAGAAGAACTTCTGCTGTCGGTGCGAAATCGAGTGAGGAGTTCAGAGCAATCAGGTTCAACTGAATCGCAAAGACAAGGTGTCATTCGAGCGGTGCGACCAATCTGGCAATTCGTGATGTCTCAGCCGGAGCTTAGGACCGCAGCAATCGAAGTGAAGTCTGATTTGTGTTGGAACCTTTTTGCAGCAAGTTTGGCGAGAACAGCGTGTGCTAACGCTTTTCCTGCAATCGCATCTGACCTGGTGGCGTGGCAAAATGTCATGGACATGTTTGTGCGTGGAGAAGCAGCACATCCCAGTGGACAGGAGATCTTCATGGGTGGTGTAAACACTCGAGCGCTGCAGACAATGATAGTGGGTCTGGCCATGTTGGCTTCTGAAGGTTGGATTCCTTCAGGTCGGGTCCGTGTCTACATCTTCGGGGCAGGCCTCTCAGTGTGCTTGGTTGCATGCATGCTGTGGTACTTTGATTGGGGCAGGCCTCGGACAGTGCTTGAGCAGATCACCAGTGACGTAGGCAAACGGGTGTCTTTTGCTGATGATCTGAATGAGATACCAGTTGTAGAGCCTACTCGTGAGCAGCCTAGTTCAAGTTTGCCATCAGATTCCCTGAGCAACCCCCCTCCTTTGGCACCGCCGCTTCCTTCAACCAGTGGAGCAACGGTCACGCAGCAGCAAGAGTTTGTGAGTGGCAGTAGAGTCACTATGTGCGCAGTGGCTCCTTATGTTGCACTCTCTGGGCAATCAGGAACGGTGATCAATGTGCAGAATGGTGTGTTTGACCTACGTCTCGATTCGGGACTAGAGCTGAGAAGTGTTGCAATGAATGGCATCAAGGCTGAAGCAAGTGTGGCCTCTTTGGCGGCCAATCAAAGCACAGTGGCAACAGAGCAAGTCTTTGCACCCTATGCTCCGAGTGGGTCCGGTGTGAAGGCTCAACAACAGGCTGGTCGTCTTAAAGAAGCATTGACTCGGACATCAGCCATGCAGGCAACATTACCTTCGTGGCCTTCTCTTTTCTGGCAAAGTGTGAAGAATGAGGTAGACCTCTACGGTTTAGATGAGACAGTTCGTAAGCTGCTGGAGTGTCATGGATACATTGGGGCTGGTACAATTGGCCCTCCGAGAGTCGAAGAGCTGAAGAAAGGCTTGACAGAGCTTGAGACTTTGGGAACCCCCTTGCACGGGTCTGGAGCATCTTTACTTCAAGGTGCAGGTGGGGTTGGAGAAACAGATCCAGAACACATGCAGTGGCATCTTCGACTTCCAGCTGACATGCAGAGAGCAGCCCCAGAACTTTATCGTAACATCAGAGCAGAAGGGGTGGCCTCAGTTCGACAATGGGTCAATGAGCAACACCCTTCCTTGGAACAAAAACAGTCCCCTTCCTACCAAGACTTGTTCACTGCAGCAACCATTATCGATTTCGAATTGGCTGATTGCAGATCTGAAAGTTCCATCATGCACAAGCTTGCGACATCGGATAGCTTGGAGATCCAGTTGAGAAAGCTGGGAGCATTTGTCTACTTGAGGAGAACCAAAGATCGTGCTGGAGCTCAACGGATGTTGGGAGTGAAGGCACCAGGAGCAAATGCTGACATTGCACCGAAGTGGATGCTGGATGACGCCAATGCTTTCTCCAAGGTTGAGTTCCAACGTGTCGAGAGAGGACACAAGCAAAGCCGCTATGATGGTGGTCAATCCAGTGGCAGCAGTGCAGGTGGACAGACAAAGTTTGCGGGGAAGTTCCGTGGTCGTGGAAGGGGAAATGGAGGTGGGAAGGGCAGCAAACCTAAAGGAGGAGGAGGTGGGGGTGGTAAGACCACCCAGGGGTGATCGACAGTGAAGAGCTCCATCAGGCCTCTAGACTTGCGAGGTCGTGGTGGAGAGACAGTGCATGAGCAAGTCATGGGATGCCTGAAGCATGAGGTGTCCCTTAGTGAATTCATAGAAGGTGACCATTGGTCCCTGTTTCCATTGCCCTATCCAGTCAGACCAGAGTGGAGGAGGCTGAAGTCGTGTCGCTTGCGGAGCAGGCAGAAGCACAAATTTCAGGTGTGGCGTGCAGCATGCAGCATGACTAGAGCTTTGAATGGACTGAATTCCGGAGATCTCTCCGACAAGCTGGCTTCGTCTGGAACCGTTCCTGAACGCCAAGTGAAGGTGACGGCTGCCAGGCTTCTGGCAAGTAGGAGCATTCTCAACAGTGCTTCTATCATTGTCAGGGCACGCCGGGGGTTGTCCCTGACAGGCGTCCAAACATCTCCAGTTGCCACCTTGTTGAAGATGCCTCTTGATGAATGGGGCTATATCAAGAATGACAAAGTGAAACAGGTACCTATGATTGCAGATCGAATGGTTGAACCCGCCACAGATAACGTCATTGACATGCTGAGTGCGCTCCCGGAGGATGATCGCATCTACTATGGTCAGGAGGCTAACCTTGTGGAGACCTCTAGGAAGAGCTCTGTTCTTTTCAAGGAGATTGAGGAGCGCTACGGCTTCATTGGTGGCAGTCAGGCCGAATATCTGAAATATTTGCATCGACCAGATGTTCAACATCTTTGGAATTGGGTGAAGATAGAGGATGTAAGGGCAGTCGCTGGCATCTCAACAGTGCTCAAGAAAGATGGTTACAGCCAACGGAAACTGATTATGCAATGTGCTGCGAACTATGCTTTCCAGGATCCCACAACGAGAGCAAACCTGGGTATGGGAGGCGGAAGTGCATTGGTTCGGTGTCATGTTCCGTCAGATCGAGTTGCAGTTGCGGCGTGTGACGAGGACTCTGCATTCACGATGGTTCGGATCCCGAAATGGATGGAGTGTTGGCAAGCTGGTCCGCCAGTTCGAGCTCATGAAGTAGCCGACCTGCTACCTGAGAAGCTGAAGATAGAACTCTCAGGTTCACCTCATCACCATGTGGCTCCATGCTATGTTAGGCTGGCAATGGGAGGCTCGCACTCAGTGTATATCCTCATGCGGATTAATCTACATCGCATTGGTTGCACTTTGTTCTCCTATGTCAACAACATGCCCTTTGACTCTCAAGGCCACCAACATGAGTTGCAGGTGCCTCGCATAGATGTCCCTGCAAGTGATCTGGACTGCAGTTGCAGTGATGATGTTTGGGTGGCAAGACAAGAGTTGAGACGCCAAGGAGAAGTGGGTCAATCAGGATTCACAGTTGACGGGTGGTGTGAGAGAGTCCGACAGCTGAAGTGCAGTGATACCCGCACTATGACTGTCATGCACTTCTTTGCAGGTGATAGGCGAGCAGGTGACATTCATCAGTGGGTTGAAGAGTTGGCAGCTGAACAAGGCCTTAGGGTCGAAATCATTTCGGTTGACTTGGCCCACGATGCAGCTTGGGATTTAACAAATGCAGTGACCTTTCATAAGCTCATGCAATTGATTGAAGAGGGGCTCATCGACATTGTGGTTGGGGGCCCATCTTGCTCGACAGTTGCAAGGTCTCGTCATGTTAAACTGCCGGGGGGAGGTCCACGTCCCCTTCGCTTTAGATGGTGTGTTTGGGGAAGAAGTGACTTACGCCCTCATGAGAAGTGCAGACTTGATGAAGCTAACACCCTCTGGATCAACTATCTGGCATACTGCGAGGCAGTGAGCATGAGGGGAGGAGCTTGGCTATGGGAACATCGAGAGGATCCTGGATGCTCACCTTATCCTTCGATATGGTGCACGGAAGAGATGAATGGTGTTGAGGAACGCACAGGTTCGGTTCGGGCCATCTTGCATCAATGTGCTTTTGGAGGAATTTCTCAGAAGCCCACATGTTTTGCTGGAACACTACATGGCTTGGATGAACTTCATGGTGTGTGCTGCCCTGGATTGTCTCCAGACCATGTTCATGGGAAGTCAATTGGCCCAGATGGCAAAGGAGGTTTCTATACACGTAGGCTCCAGGCTTACCCAGTGAAGTTGTGCAGACGTTTGGCTTTGTGCATCATTCGCACTCTCAGCTGGATGCATCAGACAAACCTTGGTCCCACAGGGGCTTTGAGAGATGTTCAAGATGTGGCTGCCCCACGGATCACTTCATGGTCTACGTTCCAACGAGGCAGTCATGGAGGAGTCACTCTTCTTAATGAAGCCAGTGCCAAGTCGTTCTCAACAACCATCAGCAGTAGACAGAGTGCAGTGTATGTACATGTAGATGACACCGTGCTCATCAGTGATGCGAGTGCAGATCATGTTCATAGTGACACATTGCTTGGTGAGGTGGTTGGAGGTCTTGAGGACCTCGGGTTCACAGTTAGTCAGCAGTCAAAGGACAATGACTTAGAGAAGGTTGTTGGGTATGAGATCTGCAGGCACCCTGCCCAATTTCGCCTCCCGCTGAAGAAGCAGACCCTCTTGAAGGAGGCCCTGTTGGAAGTAGCTGGAAGGAACTTGGTGCAGGTAGACGTCTTGCGGTCATTGGTTGGTATGTGGATTTTTGGGGCCCTACTCCGAAGAGAGCTGCTCAGCATTCCACATGCCATTTTTCATTTCATGGATGAGCATCAGGGGCATTTGGTTCCGTGGTGGAACTCTGTGAGGACAGAAGTTCGCTGCATGGCACACTTGGTGCCCTATATGTGTTGTCATATTGGAGCTGCATGGGGTCCGTGGCTTTTTGCAACAGATGCCATGGGTGAAAATGACTATGACTTTGGAGGCTTTGGAATTGTGGCCACTCCGCTCAAGTCTGGTGAGGTGAACTCTCTGCTGACTCATGGTGAGGCTCCAGGACTTACAGTCGCTAGGCTTGATGCAGTGGGTGGAGCAAAGCATCCGCAGAAGTCATTAACACCTACGGTCCCCTTTACTTTGCTGCCTGATGAGTTTTTCTGTGAAGACAGGTGGGTAGAAGTTGAGAGAGGCAGATGGAAACATGGAGATCACATCACCATAGGTGAAGCTCGCACAGTGGTTCGGCTGCTTCGAAAGATTGGCGGTTGGCCTCAGCTTCACGGAAAGGTCTTTGCCTCCCTACAAGACAACAGACCCACAGCATGCTCGATGACGAAAGGCAGAAGCCCTTCATACTCGCTAAACAGACTTTTGCGGCAAAAGGCAGCAGTGTGCTTGGCAGCTCAGTTGCGCTTATTCCTGCCTTGGGTTGAGAGTCAGAAGCAACCTGCGGACAAAGCTTCAAGAATATGGTAAAGCTGACAGATATTTGTAGCTGCATTCGAAAGCTACACCCGGATTTGCAATGCCGTGTTTCACCGGAAACCCTCCACAAGTATAAGGAGGCACTGGATCCTTTTCTTTTGTATCTTCAAAACCGTTTTGATGTAGCATTGGAAGACCCTGAGGACGTTGACTTTTTGTTACAGGAGTTTAGAACAGAGTTTGAGCTGACAAGATCCAAACATACTTTGTTGGTGGCAGCAGTGGAATTTTTCATACCACACCTCAAAGGGAAACTCGTTCTGTCCAGAGAAGCTTTGAAGGGGAGAACCAATGCAGGGCATATAAATCACACTGTACCACTTCCTAGCGAATGTGCTCATCTCCTCACGGCTTGGCATGCATCTGAAGGCCGCTTTCGATTGGGAGCAGCTATCCTCATTCAACATTGCACGGGGCTCAGGCCTAGTGAGTTGCTCGGGATTCAGAAGGACCATGTTTTTGTGCCGAGTGTTTTGATTGGAAGTGCCAAAGTATGTATTCGTTTGGGAGCAGTGGTCTCTACCAAAGTCAAGCGTGAGCAGAATGTCCTGATTTCCTTTGATGAGAACCCATTTGAATGTAAGTTGCTTGAGTGGTTGGTAGCTTCAACAAATGATGGTGATCGTCTTTTTAGGTTTGGTTATTCCAGCTACAACAACTCATTCAAACAAGCCGAACAGCATTTTGGGCTACAAGCTGGCTGGACTGCACACTCTGGCCGAGCCGGGTTTGCCACTGACTTGATTGTGCGGGGTGTGCCTCATAGCACAGTGCAATCTCGTGGAAGGTGGCTTAGTGAATCCAGCTTCAGGTGCTACATCGACGTGGTTGGTTCGCTAGGGACTCAAGCTCGGGTTGCTTCCAAAGGATTGTGGCCTGAGGCAGTTTGGTGTCAGCAGCACATTGACCAGTACTTTGCCCCTGTCTTGATTAATGAGAAGAAGAAGGCATTCCTCAGTCGACCCAATGTTTCGCCCGGATCTACGGAAGAAGGAGCTTCCTCCAGCTCCAGAAGGCCTTACGTCTTGGGGAAAGCGACAGTGGCGCGATCAAGAACTGGCCAAGCTTATGATGCCAACAAACAGCATCAAGACTTCTACACCAGCAGAGGTCCCAGCAGTAGCTCAGACTCCGGCAAGGGCATCAGCAAGGGCAAGGGGCGAGGCCGCCTATTGCCCAAAACGTCCAAAGGGTCAATTTTTGACTAAGCTCAGGAAGTGTTTTGGTTTTGGATGGCTTTTTCGTGGCACCACCTTTCTCACGTTCTGCTTGGTGGTGTGTCTTTCGGGTCATAGGGGCCCAGTGATGCAGATGGCTCGGATTATTGGTGCAGCTGCTGACCTATCTGAACGTACTTCTGATGTGGCCGTGTCAGCTCTGAATGTGACATCTCAGCTGGCGTCAGAGGCTACGCACTTTGTTCTGCAGGCAGCAGCAAATGGTCTCTCCACGGGCGCAAACTTGTGGAAAGGTGTGGACCTTCAAGACATCCAGGCACATAGATGCAATGGTCAAGGTGTTGGTAGATGGTCCAGAATCTCTTGAACAATGGCTCAACTCCAGCCAGGCATTGGTGCTCATCCCATGTCTGACAGATCACCTTCGGCAACAATTGGTGGCGGCGAGTCAGACCTTGGGGCTGGCAATGCCTATGACTCAGACGGCCATTGAGGATATGGACATTGGAGGAAAATTTTGGTCCACACGTATCTGGGGTATGATCCATGAAAGTGGTCGGTTGCAGATCACTTTCGATACTGTGGAACTTTCTTTCATTCCTTTGTGGTCCAATCCGTTGTGGCGAGGCCTTCCTTTGGGCTCTGAGAGAGAGCAGATTCTTGACCTTACTCGTCAGACACTGGTGAGTTTGCCTCGACCTTCGGTGGCACCGCAACCGTTGATTCTTGAAGTGGCCTCAGCAACTCCATTGTTGCGAGATCATTTGGCTGCCCGTTTCAGAGGCTCCATGCTGTATGTCGTGAGTGGTGTGTCCTATTTTTGGTCAGTTATCCTCCAGAGCGGGGGGTTGTTCTTTTGGATGGTGACTTTGATTCCTTGCCCAGGATTCTTGTACACCTGTGCTATTTTACCCTTTTTGGTCATCAGTGGATGGTGGCGAGGGTTGATTCGGTGCACAACTTTGAGGCCCCTTCCAGTTCAATGTCTGGCGCTCTTATATGGTAGAGTTTCGGAAGTATCTCCCATTTCAGTGCGATCGAGCTCAGAAATCAGTTCGGAAGACGATGAATCCTATGTGAAAGTGGCTCCAAGTGTGGTGAGCTCCAGCAATTCTAGCTTCAGCTCTTTCTCCTTTCTTTCTTCCAAGTCAGCTCAATCTGAGGGAGAGGTCGGGAGCACATAGTGGAGGAGGGTCTGTGGTGCACAGTATGAAGGTACATTAGCACAGCGGACAGTTTAGTCCGATCTTCTTTTCCTTTGGCTGCCAGTCATTTGGTTTGGTGGCAGCTGGGAAGACAATCTCAGGACAACCTTTCAGCTTTGGGCAAAAAGAAGCTGACCGGTGTGCATTTGCAGCTGATTGGGAGGGATGAATTGCACAGCAAGCTGGGTGGGCAACTGGCATGTTACGATGTTCTCCCAAAATGATGGTTTTCGNACGATGTTCTCCCAAATGATGGTTTTCGCAGAAATGAGGTTTTGGTTGAACCTTGAGTCTTCCGTTTTGCAAATGCACATGGTGAATCACCATCCAAATTAACCGAAGCTCTTCCGGGCCCGCCCTGGCCCACCGCATTGGGGGTCTGTGGTGCACAGTATGAAGGTACATTAGCACAGCGGACAGTTTAGTCCGATCTTCTTTTCCTTTGGCTGCCAGTCATTTGGTTTGGTGGCAGCTGGGAAGACAATCTCAGGACAACCTTTCAGCTTTGGGCAAAAAGAAGCTGACCGGTGTGCATTTGCAGCTGATTGGGAGGGATGAATTGCACAGCAAGCTGGGTGGGCAACTGGCATGTTACGATGTTCTCCCAAAATTTTCATTCCCTCTTTTTTTTTCTCCCCTCTTCTCTTTGCAGTTTCTGCCCTGGTTCGCTTGAAAGCAATGTTTTCGAAGGTTTGGATTTTCCACGAATGCTTGGGAACATCATGTCATTATCATGCCGGTTGCCTCAAGAAACCGCTCAATTGGGCGAGCCACACACAAAGTTTTGTCGCCCTTATCCACTGTAGTTCTTGTTGAACCACGACAGACGTGCCACTTGACTACATTCGCTTTGAAGGTTTACGGCCAGATCGGTCATTGAAGTGGCACCCAGTGGGGTGAGGTGAAAAAGGTATTCTGTCGCTGTCCCGATGTATTGTTTACTTGGCAGTTCACTTGTAACCGGATAAGATCATGAGTGAAAGAGCGCTATTTTTGCCAGCAAACTGCAATGACATCGAATGTAAAGTCTGCCCATTTCCAATGACACAGGTCATGTATGGTCATGTTGATGTCCAATGATTATGTATAAAACATTATAGAACCACACAGTGAGGGCCAGTCACTTTCCAGTTTCACTGTCCGCTTGTCAGAAGAAAACCCCCTACTTTCCCTTGTTTGAGAATGCTTCAAGTTGCGTGTGAGATTTCATGTGATCCAATCCTGCTGATCCAACCAGATAGAGATCCCACTTGGGGGGTAGATGTATGTCGGTCTTCACCAAGGCATAGTGTAGACTTCCGCGATCTCTACTACTACAATGAGAGCACAGGGGTCCATGGCTCGGCTCTTTAGGAAGATTTTAGAAGATCAACGCATCGAAGCATTTTTACCATCGATTTTAAGGACCAGTTCTATGGATTGTATATTCCATATATTGTCAACATTCAAACTCTGCTGAACGAATGTGACTTTCAGAATTTCAAGACCAACATTTGGAACACTGGCTTGTGACAGGAGTCGAGTTGGGTAGACCCTCGCACCAGCCTGCAGTTGGTGGCCCCAACGAGCTTGCCAGTTTCATCCCAAAATGCAAGCATCCTACATGAAACTGTTCATGCTGAGACGCCTTCAATTCCATTTAATATGAAATGTGTTTTTTTTGCCATCAGCCCAATGTTTTCACAGGTTTGAACTGCAACAGCGACGCCAGCTGATCTACCTGTGCCTTGCGCTGTACCAGCGCAGGGCCGAGCGGGACCAGAACAGCAGCGGCAGAGCATTTGCATGATCAGTTAGTCAAAGTTGCCATGGACTCCACGAGTGCTAGAGGGGACATGTCACTGTCACAGAATCCCTTCTTTTTTCTTGGAATTTGGGGATGTTCCAAACAAATTCCGGCCCACAACTGCACAAACTGAAGCATGATAAGCAAATGATAGCAAATTTGCACCACCGATGCGGCAATTTTCTGGATCGAAGCTTTGGCATGGAGGTTGATCTCAGCAGGAAGCATCGCCTCACCGAGACACTGCAGAAATGGGTCAGCCACAAGCTATGGCACACAGCGCACCTAGACCAACACCAACAAAATTGATAAAATTGGTGGTTCTTTAGGTGCAAATCTTGTGGCAGATGCTGTGGAAGAGATGTTGCACACACTCCAAAGTATGCAACAATTGTTGCCACTTTTTTTGCACCAAATTGCAAGGGAACTTAACTTTCCCCCAAAACCATGCTATGTTCTTCCTGAATGACATGCCCTTGAGATCTCAACAGAAGGAAACACAATTATACAGCTTTTTTTCCTTGCCTCCATGGACGTCCTTCGTGCCCTGGCACCCTGCTGTTGCGGTGATGCACCGTCAAGGGAGGTTCACCGAGTGACTGGAGCACGACAGGTGACCGAGCCAACTGGAACGCAGCGGGTGCCGCTGACAGGAAGGAAGAGGAGTGGGGCTGAATCCCCAGGCCGTTTGTTCACCTTTAGCTGTGAACTCGTGGAGAGGGCGATGACGAGAGAGAGAGGGATTGAATCCTCGAAGTGCAAAAGGAAGCTGGTTTATGCTCCTGTGGTTTTGACAAATGTCCAAAATGCTGTCGTTATGCTAGATTCTTTTCACATGGCCACTTTGTCTAAAAAGAAATCAGGAGCCTTTTGGTTGGCATCAACTACTTCGGTTCTTCCAATGAACTACATGGATGTGTAGCAGATGTCCATCGGATGTTAGGACTCTTGGACCGCCTCTTGCCTGCAGCCATGGGTAGCCTGGATTGAAGGGAAGGTTTTTGCCAGATCTGCGCCGCTGTAGGCTTGGGCTTCCCGCAGGAGGAGAAGAGCCGTCGCGTCTTGGTAGATTCACCGCAATGGCCTGGGCATTTGCGGCCGACGTTGGAGCACATGAGGCAAGTGTTGGTTTCGACGGCCTGCAGTCTTGATCTTGACCGGTTTGGGGCAAGTGTTGGGAGTAGGACACACCGTAAGAGAAAGTGGATGGTAAGAGACAAACCAATCCTCACCATATTTATTATCTGGCACGTTTTCAACAATCATGAATGTGTTTGCTGTCCTTCAAAAATAAGATTTCAGGAGATATCGATCGCAATTCTCCACCAGATTCATGAAGTACCGTAATGTTTTCAACAAGCACGTTCACTCACCTTTGTTTAGAAAGGGGGTTGCAGGAGATAACACAAATCTTTACCATACTGATCCAGTAAGATATTCTCAACATAGGAGATACAGAAAGTCTTCCCGTATTCATCAACTAGTACCGTCGAAAACCGCAATGACTTCATATTTCAATAAGCCTACCAAATTCATCGCAAGGATATCAGGTTGAAAGGGATAAAGCAGCTATCTAATCCATTCCTCATTACTAGGTTCATTCGCAATCATTTTCCACAACTCTCATTTCTGCGATTGTCCAGGGCATTCAATTCAATCTGCAAAAACAACATCCCCTTTTGCACAAATTCACCACCATCATTTGCAATAGACCGGAAGAACTCTTTGCCCTTTTTACTTGTGCTCTTTGTTTGATTTCATATCCACCTTACTCATCCTTGTTCAGGTTTATTAGTACTGTAACTCTATTGCCCTAGATATGTCTTTGTTCTTTTTGGAGTTTCTCTTGCTTATTCTTTTAAAAGGCATCGTATGTACACCTTTTTCATTAATTTCTTTTGAAATGTGGTTGCACCCCTTGAAACCAAAGCTTTTCAGATAATGTTGATAGCTGTTTTAGCTCCAAGAAGCCATATAGTAATTGCAAACAAGATGATAGATGTTTGGTTGTGCGTATAAATTATTGGACACGAAGAAGGCAGAAACTGTGGGTAAGTTTGTTTGTTCCTTTTACTTTTTGGGCACATAGCCTAAAAATGCTGTTTAACATATTTTCTTTGGGAGTGGCAAATCAAGCTGGCAGTTGCTTATCTGGCAGGGAAGGCATTGCTTGGCTGACTGCAGATGCACAGCCGGGAGATTGCCTGCTTTTCCACTATTCGGGGCATGGAGGACGCATGCCACGCTCCGATGGAATCTGGGCAGCCAACAGCCGTGCTTCACTTTTTCCCTGTTGGGTTTGGCCGAAGGGTTTCGAAACGCATCAGCTTCAAGATACCTGGGAAGCTGGTCACTGAGGGAGCCCTAGCGAATGGCATGAGACGTTATGCCCTGTACCTCGGTGTTGGTGGGTTTCTTCATTTTTACCTCATTAAAAGTGCGATCTTTCTACGTATTGCACCACCACCGACTGTGATGTATATAAGTTTTTTTTTTTGCTTCTGAAGACTAAAGTGACCAACGCAGTTGTGATATAGTCAGTTCTGCTCCCCAATTCTCAGACAGTTTTTGCGACACTGTTTCTTCAATATGTACGTATTTTTGTTACAACCATTTGCTGGAAGATTCTTATTTGATCAGGTGGCCTGCTGGTAAAGTGATGGTTAGCCAAGAGTTGCAAATCGGCTTTGCACCACTTAGGTCGATATGGAGACTGCAGGGATGCTTTTGGACTGCGAGTGCCTTGCTGTTGGAGTGGTAGTTGGACAACAGCATGCAACCGCGTTGTGTTGATGTTTTTGCGTGGCATGATCCAGGAGCAAGGTCCAAATCCTTTTTCCCCCTGAGTTTGGCAGCATGAATTTTCTAAAAACTTCGTTCCACGAGATCCATCTTGGAAATGGCAAGTTAAAAAACTTCCCTCTGGACGACGCCGACGTGTTCCACTCAGGCTGTTTCAGACTTTGGTACGGCCTTTGCCGGCGGGATGTCGTTTGACCTGCATTCTGGACAGTTGCCACAGTGGAGGTGTCTTAGACCTACCGTTTATTTTTGTGGGCACGCAGGACTGAAAGTGTGCTTTTGGAAGATCGACATTCCTCAGTCTCAGCATCCCTCTTTTCTCGTGTTTCAATGTTTGTTTTTTTTGGTCAAGGTAAGTGAGAATTCCAGGTCTGACGCAGGAATGGACCCTGTTTGATGTAGAATATTCAGATGTTTCTTGGACATGCATCCGTTTTTTCTTCCTATCCTTTTTTTCCCAGAAAAATCAACAGAATCAACGAAAAGCCAACCTTCCAACCCGGATACTTGTGACCCTTAACCAGGAGAACTTGGCATCTGCTTTGGCAGGGGAAGCAGCTCAAATGGTGATGGCTAGGAATTGGTTGTCAGAGCCTTGGTGGAGCATTCAAGGCTTGGCCACTCAGGGAAGGTCTCCAATATAAAACAATTAGATCCCTTTGCAAAGTTTTTCAGAGATGCTGAGATTGAGATTGAATCTTAGTCTCCAGTTGGTTGGGTTTGTTATCCCAGCTACAACTGTGACTGAAGATATCTAGTCATCTAGTCATCACTTTTCTAGCTTAGAAGTCTGAAAGCAACTTTTACTGTATCCTCTTGACAACATGACAGATTTTCAGAACTGCACGCTTTTTGTTTCGTCACTTGAGCTTGAAGAATCCAAGGATTGGAAATCCTGGCAGGTGTGGTTGGGTTGGTGGAAGTCCTAAGGTGACGAAAGATCTCTGCCAATGTCAGTCCTTTTGGCAATCTTCAGTCTTAGGACTCGAAGTTCGTACTACATTTTGAACATTTCAACTACCATGAAGTGTTGAAGTTCCATGGCCATCACTTGGTGAGGATTATAGATTATAATTTGATGTAATATTTAATGATTATACTAATATACTGCCTTTCTCATACTGGGATGCTTTTTCCACACCTTGCCACTTGCAGTGTCACTATTCTTGACAATGGCAGGAAGATGATGATCCGGCCATGTTGCTGTCGGACGTCACGGCAATGGGCCACTTGGTTTCACACTCACCAAAACTAAAAGGCTGGTGGCGGTATACGTCATGGTGATAGATCCAAGCCGTTTCCCAGAGTTGCAGCAGTAGCATTATCATTAACTAGATACTAGTCGCAAATTTGGCTTGTTCCAAAAGCCCTGTCCGTAGTGACCATTTGTTTCTCCTTGTTTGTTGATTTTGCTACGAGCATTCCAAAGCCATTGGCCACATGCAGGACAATGCTTGGTGTTTTGTTCCAGGGTCCAGGACGCGCACACACACACACACACACCCATACACAGCATATATAAGAGTGCTTCTCTTAAACATGCCATTACCACTATCCTTGTTCCTAAACGCAGCAAATGGTTATGTCGAGAAGCTTTATTTGCTCTCGTTACACCGGGTCATCTCTTATCACCCCACCTCTTTCTCAATTACCGTCATGTTATTGAATATCTTTTGTACGTTCGACACTCTGATACACAACGACGCACCCATCTCTCTCAATTGTGGCATGACACTTTACATCTTAAATGGGGGCCTTTCTTTCGTTTGCGTTCTGCTGCTAAACATCTTGGATTTTATTTTGAAGACCCCTTCGTTTTTGTTGTTCATAATGTTGCTCATTCTGTTGATGATGATATTTCTTCGATTAAACATCTTATTCGTGACTCTTACCGACAATTTTATCTTGCCAAAGCCTCACAACGCCGGCATGATTGCTTAGGGCAGACTAACTTGATTGATGTTGTTAATGCTCGAGCCTATTATCTTTCTTTGAATAACCCTTTGCACCAGACCTTGTTAAGATATGTTCTCACTGGTTCTATTGATCATGCCTCTCGTCTCCATAAATCTAAGCTCGTATCTAGCCCTATTTGTCCTTATTGTAATATCACTAATGAAACTGCTGAACATATTTTTTGGCACTGTACCCGTTGGAATTTCATTCGCGATAATTACCCCCTACTCCTTCGCCTTTTTAGTATTGTTGGTACTCAATGGCCCCAATGTTTTTTACACTGTGGTTGGATCGAATGTCATTGTGATTATGGGATCCCATTACTTCATAATTTGGATACAACCTATACCTTTCAAGATTTTGTTAGTAATACTCATCAAATGTTCCTTAAAATTCTTCTTGCACGTCATGCCGCATCTCAGGTGCTTCGTTCAGCTCCTCGAACCCCCCCTAATCTTCTCACCCCTCCTTCTACACCTCATACTATCCACTCCTCTCCAACCTCATGTGTACAGCTGCCAGAGGATGTTTCACCAATTTCACTCGTGTACAGCCCCGGTTAATACAACCTATTAAGCCCGTCATTTGAGAGCCAAAAAAATATAGTATGTGTATAGTATGTATATAGTATGTATTTATAATTTCACAACCTTATAACACCCTAAATGCTGGCCCCATTCTCCACAAAAAAAATTGCCTCAACGTTTCCCAAATTGGTACCCGGAGGCATGGACCTTTGGTCGCTGTATGGCCGCTATCGAGAGAATGGTGGCGGTGATGAGAACGGTTTTCGCACCGATGAGGCTGAGAATCAAGGTATAGCTGTGGATGCTTGTCGGAAGGGGGCTAGGCTGCCGGGGGCTGCAGACCCAATGGTGTACAAAACAGTAGGTATTTCAGAACGGGGTTTCAGTATGGTTTGGTATCTATTGAATTCTACATATTAGACTTGACAAGGAGTGTTCCACAGCAGAACAGAATGGATTCATGTGGCCATCACCAATTCCCTTTCAATCAGCACACCAAGGCGGAAGTCATGGCCTTCACAGGCTGTGCTTCGGAGCAAACCAGTGCTGATGTGGGTGACGTAAATCAGCAATTTCAGTTGCAACCCATGGAGGGCGCCAATGCAGGACAGAACCTGTAGTGTTTTGCAACGGTTGCTCTTCATGTGGCACCTAACAAAACGCATGAAACGTCCACGACTTTGTGCGGGGCAACTTTGGCGGAAAACGCGCGAAATGTATTGGAACGTCTACTCCAGTGAGCAGCGGATGCAGCCATGATCCGAGCATGAACTGGTCATCTCAGAGCTTACCTGTCCAGCTTGAGAGACACAGTTTTCGATCAAAACATCTCAAAAAACGCATTTGGAGCGAGACTTCAAATGGGAGTGGGACAGTTTAGGTTTTAAAGCAGCTCCCTTGCCATGAAAAGTAACACTGCAAGCAAACCTTTTTGTTGCCACGAAAAGTGACACTCCAACACCACCAGATATCGCGCCTGTCACCAAAACTTTATTTATTTTTATCTATATCTATATATTATTTTTTTTCTCTCTCTTTCTCCATCTCTATGACTTTTTCTTTCTTTCTTTCTTTCTTTCTTTCTTTCTGTTTGTCTGTCTTTCTTTCTTTCTGTGAGTTTTGCTGTGTATGACTTTTCTTCCGGCTACATCCTCTTTCTGTGATTCTTTGTTTCTGTGACTTTCTGTTTGTATGACTTTCTGTTTGTGTGGCTTTTATACTTTTTGTACTCTTTTCTTTCTGCACTGTTTTTTTTTTGCTTTCTGTGCCCTTTTCTTTCTTCAACTTTCTGTTTCCGTGATTCTGTGTCTCTGTGACTTGTTTTGTGTGACTCTTCGTATTGTGACAATTCCTGTGTCTTTTTTCTTTGTGTGATTTTTGTTTCTGTTCTTTTTTTTCTGCGAGATTTTCTGTGACTTTCTTCCTCTTAGTTGTCCTTTTTACGGTCGCGCTTTTGAAGTCTCTGTGACTCTGAAGTTTCTCAACTATCCTCTTCTCATAATAGATTCATCCGCACGTGGTCAAATTTAGCGTGGATTTTGAGAGGGGCCCTTTATAGATGAAACAGCCATTCCAAATGCACTTTAAACCATGGCTTGAATATACTTGAATGCTAAGTTTTTATTTAATGTACCGATCATTTCATTTGGATTTATCCCGTTTGTTGGGTTGCTTCAGATTCGTTCCGGGCCGTTCGGGTGGGATGGGTAACTCGGCTCTTGTTTTCAGGAGGGCATCTGCTGTTAGAGAATAACGCCAGGGCTGGAGGTGGATCGGCTATGTCACCTGTGGAACTGGTCCTGTCACAGTGGTTGTGGTTGTTTAAAAACTTGATTTTTTTGTGGGACTGGGAGGACTGGGACCGATCCTGACTTAGAGCCGTTTGATGACTTCCTTCCAAATGTGAGTGTTGGAAGAAGTTGCGCAAGGTGCGCTGACCTCCGCATTCGTTGAAGCTATGCAGAGCTTGCTGCAGGGCAACAGCATGACGTGACTTGCATCAAACCGGAAGATCAAGGAGTTGCAAGATGAGTGCCATGTCCCTCGCGTGAGGGAGGATTATTGAAGATTGATGAACGCATCAATTGAGAAACCTGCATGGTTTGAATCTTGCCGATAGCTCTTTCAGCATGTTCTAGCTATCTGGGATTGTGGGGGTACTTTGTTCTCGATGGTAGAAATCCTTAGGGAATAAAGAACATACTTGTCAACCATGCGGGGAACGGAAATGAGGACCTAAAAGATCATGCAACTTTGTAGATCCAGTACTGGGGTGTTCAGATCTGGTTTTGGGGGTTAAGTTCTGGTTGTTTTATCACTCGCGCTCTTTCAAGAATCTCCCCTCTGATAGTTATCTGTAGGAAAAAACAAAACAAGCACAGCCCCAACGAGAGTGCACAGTTCCCTTGGCAACGGCAGCCTTGTTTCGGAGGGTCCTCACAGATATGGTTTGTGGCATTGGTATAGCCAACAGCGGCTTCCTCAAAGCTTTTTAAACTCAGAGGAGAAACTACAAGGTTTATCAACAGGGTCCGGAACGCAACGCCCCAGAAGACGTTGAATATTGCTGGCCCTTCTTCCTGACACATAGCGATGGGTATCCTTGGTTTTCAGGTTTGTTGAGCTGTTGGAGCACCTGCGACAAAGGCTTTCAGATGAAGGTGCCCGTGAGATTTACTGATACAGACTAGCTGCGAACTAAAACAAATGTTGTGGTGAAATTGTAAGACAATTGATCACAAGTGATGAATCAGTACCATGTCTCAAAACATGTAAAACATTTGATGTTACAACGATATTTTCATTCTTGGAGTCCTGGAGTCCTGGAGTCTTATTATACTTCCTTTTTGATACTTGCTTTTGAAGCTGCTGTACTGGTAGCGCACTTTCGAAGATGGATCTTGAGGGTGTCATAGGCCAATCCAGTTGCAGAAAAAACGATATAGGTCTTGAGCTTTTGATTTTTGGCACTGTTGGAAGGAACCGAAGTCAAATGCCCACGAGTTCCCAAACGTACCGTGTCCCAAACAGGTTTCAGTCAAGTGCCGCAACTAGCTTCGAGCTTGATTTTGGATCTCCAGGAAGCTTTTTCCATGGATTCTCGGCGTCGCCGCTACACAAGGATGGTAGGACAGATGGACATTTTTGGCATTCCAGGCAGATTAAGAATGTGGAACATGCTAGTTATAAGACATGTAATGGGCACATTGGGCATGGACTTCGTCTTTGATTTCGAAACTTCTCTTGTGTCTCGACTCAGAGAGGTCCCTGAATAACTGAGGATACGGTGCTTCTTCCCCCAGGTCCTGATAGCAAAGGGGCTGGCCCGGGCACGACATTTGGCATGATCTTGGCGAGGGATGGGATGCCCCTCCCTACATGGGCGGACGCATCAGTTGTTTGTCACAAAAGATGGAAACTTACTTGAGCTCGGAATCAGTACAACATGTGTGAAGGAGAAAAAGTAAACAAGATTTGTCCTTGATCCTTTATGTGAGACATCAATTGTGAAAGATACTGCAACCGATACTTTCTCGGTACGCCGGGCTGTGTACACTGTACACTCCATGTTCACCAAACTTGGGGAACCGATGCAGCGGAAGTGTATTGCTACTGGCTCATGTTGGAAGCCATGTGGCTTGACCACATTTTGATGCATTTTGCATGGGATATTAGGCCTAGTCGCACCTGTGTTTTGTTAAATGGATATATATGATATAGGTCTTCTTGCATAGCTTTTCTGCAGCAAAACAGCAACAACCATTATGAATTATGCGAATCATCGTGATTCGTGACCCATGCGCAACCATTTCCCCCCTACTTGGAGATGTTGAACGGGGTAAGGAGATCTGTGGGCTACGATGACCAAGCGATACAGGCGTCCATGCAGTCATGTCAGGAGGGTCTGAGAAGACACGGATATGCAGGTTGCGGAGTTCCAGTTGAATAGGGATCTCTGTAAAGGCTTGATCATGATGAGGCTAATTTGTTGAGAACATGACAGCGTAGACAAAGCCAGATAAGGTCTTAACCTTCAGGTCAGCTGGAGCCTTTCATACTGATTATATCTAAGTATGATGTTGGATTCAAATTGGAACTGCATATTTACCGTCGTTGTATGCGAAAAGAGACCTACGTTGGTGTTTACAATCCTTCAGCGGTGAAGTATGCTTTCCAAAAGATGGCCAGAACCCGAATCCGCAGCCTTTGTGTGGTGCCAGGGTGGTGGTGGCGGCGGCTTTTCTGACATGCTGATGGGTGCAGCCAATGCCTATTTCACAGCCGAAGGGGTGGAAGAGATGGTGGATTTGATGGACGAAGCAGGTCAAGGACTCAGGTCGGCGAGCAATTGTGACATGCAACAAAACCTTATTTAGTGCGGTGTCAGTGGTGTCCTTCACTATCCTCAACTTTGATTTGTCAGAACAATCATGTCTTTCTATCAGGTAGAGTTTTTGTTACAAGGACAAAGACATCTCAATGAACGTCACACTTCACACATCAAAAACGCGGATCACACATCAAAAACGTGGATCAGCATCCCAAGTGGGACCCGGCCATGGTAGTAAGACTAGAAGGGAGGAAGAGAATAGATATGACCACAAGCAAGATGACCAGCAACAAAGATACGGCAGGAACAGCAGCTGCTTGTGGAAGTGACCGTTGTATTTCTAGCGCATTTGGTGGTATTTGGTTCCCTCCCTCCACATATCTTCCCATGACCTATCACCAAAAGGGGAGGACAAGTGACCTTGGGATTAAACCTGTCAGCTCTGAAACCCAAGACGACGTCAACTGGTCCCAAAGTTTCATGTCATAAGGAGCTCATTGTGAGACAATACATGTACCATAGCTGCACGTCAAGGTCTCACGCGTACGCAAACAATACTTTTTGATTTGAATTTAATGCAGACATACAGTATGATTTATAATGTTTTTCTGTATGTAGTATAGAATTCTTGTACGTATATGTGCCCATGGCAGGTATATGAGACGATTGATGCAAAGCATTCCTATGAATTTACAATTCCATATGCGTTCTTTGATTTCCAAACCTGTACATTGCTCCTGGACCGCTGCTCACGGCTCTCGAATGCTGAGTGTTGAGGTGATATGCTCTTTGACGATGACAATCAAGATGATTTCTAGGATTCAGCTTTGCAACTCCTACGAGAAAGGTACAGTAGGCTTCAGCCTTTCGTTCTTGTGGAGTTCAGGATGCTCGTTTTTTTTTCTATGGTGTTACTCATCGAACAGAGATAGAGATGGAGATGTTGAGATATTTTAGATGTTTCTCCCCCTTTTTTTGGGGGTATTGATTCATCCGCAAGACTAGAACTAGAAACTGAAACCAGGAGCATCAGTCAAGCGAATGGCCGCCTGAGGCGGCCAACTGTCAACTTTTGGACAGGCCGGCGCTGAGAATTTCCTTGTGATCCGATTTAACGGATGGTTTGAAACAGAGAAAGAGCATTTTCTTTTGAGTTCCTGCTGGTTTTGCATAGTATCATGCATAAACAGTGCCGGGCCTTGTTTCTTCTCGCGGGCTTAAGTGCATTCGTGAAGAATTGCTTTCTCGATTTAGTACCAGCATGGCCTACAGGCCGTTGGTTTAGAGACAGACGTTGTCCTCCAATCGCCCCAGGGCCAAAGAAAAGATCGAGTGCTGCAGCCCTGCAGTCCATGATGAGTAGTGCGAGACAAAGAAGTAGACAAAGAAGGAAAAGAAGGAGGACATGAAACATGCACAGAAATATGGAAAGACAAAATTAACAACAACAGCAGCAGCCACAGCAACAACAGCATTGACAACCACAACCACCAAGGCGACAACGGCGACCGCATTGAGAAGAACAAGCGAACGTAAAGAAACACAAAGAAACATCAGAAGCAGAAGAAGAAAAAGCAGAAGCAGGAGAGAAGGAGACTTTGAAATTTGAAATTAGGTTGAATGTGTAGTCATGACAGCTTGATTGTGAGGTGTTCAGTGTTCCCCGTGTTCACAGCGTTCTAATCCATGCCTTCGATGTTTCCAAGACGCTTCAGCATTGCTAAGCCTTTTCTTCACTGAAACGCGTGAGTATGACATACACAAGTATATAGACTTTGGGATGCCCAGGGGACAAACTTAATCACAGGCCACTTGCAGGACAGATCAGGTCTTTCCGTCGCTTCCCTATCCTACTCCTCCCTTGCCTCAACAGGTGTAAAACCTTGTGTAAAATGTCTCATGGCCACCCAGACGCGTTTGGTCCAACTTGCTGTGTTCTTAATCCTAGAGCAGCCCAAGATAGTTGGATAAAGGTGAGGGATGAAAGCAAGATACCAAGATAGTTCTTAAAGATTTGGGACTTGGCCCCACAGCGGGTGCAGTCAATCTTTGGCTAAAAAATCCTTAGCAGGGTGATGATCGTGCTCTGGGCAGATTTGGGTGAAGTTGAATCCGCAAGAAATGGGTTGAATGGTTTCAGGGCACAGCTGTGCAAAATCAACATTGATGCTAGTCTCTTTGGAGCTTCTCTTCAGCAAGTGGCTCGAACACACACACACACACACACATTCACACGTTTATATATATTGTAGTTATGTGGGAATTGAGATGCCACTTTTCAAGGTGGTCGTAAAGGTGTTTTTCCTTCGTGCGGCATTCGGTGAAATCAGTGAATGTTTTTCCCATATTTATCGGATTTATGCTTGAACACCCGAAAGACTATAGAGAGCCCAGGGTTGTCACTCATGTCATGGGATTGCAAATCGCGTCCACCATCTTCCACCGATCTATCGGTAGATCCGCGGTCGGGCGAAGTGATCCTCAGTGATGAGCAATTCGGATATGCTGCTTGATGAAGTGGACGCTGCGTTTGATTCTCCTGTGCCTTTGTGCAACAAACTGGACTAAGAGGGGTTAGTTGGCTGACAAATATTGACAACGTCAAGGATTTCTGCAATGTTGTGCAAACTTTTCTTGAGAGGGCTTGGTGCATCAACGATGATGAAAGGTTTATCGCAGCATTGATACATATATGCATGCTAATTAGATATCCGCATGCTACAACACAAGCACAAGACATAATATGTATATTATACTATATTGTATGTAGATATAGATGTCATACAAGTAGTTTCATCAAAATTGTTTTCCAGGTCAAGGTTGCGATCTTCACGCAGCAGCTGTACTTTGCCATCAGCATTCTCTTAGCCCCTTGGTGCATTTTTCTACTGCGAAACTGAAGTGAAGACCGGGAAGACTATATACAATATACGAACGTGGAACTATGGAGCAGAGGAAATTAGAATGGACGCATAGTCTCAGACTGCTCCGAGGGTTTTGCTGAAGGGTGTGACAGTAGCTAGTAACTAAACAAGCCTTTCTACATTCCACATTTACTCGCTGAACATCATACGTGATCTTCATGAGAGCTATGAGTGATGACCATCTAGGACCACGTGACAGCATGTCATGCGGCAGATATGCGGATGGAGATAGAACACTGACACCCAGCTCACTTCAAGAATTCAAGAACCCTTCAGTACTGGCAGAAGATCCCGCCTTTAAAGTTTGACTTGGTGGCGACTGACCTTGTTAGACTTTCACGATTCTGATGGCTTCCAGCATGTAGGCATCCCCGCAATTGTGCGCTGGGAATCTGTGTCGGTGGTGGAGTTCAGGTGACTGGCCACTGGAAATTCACGCAGCGGAATCTAAAGGCTGGCCTCTCGAAATTGATTGCCGCTCAGTGTGAAAGACTACGAGGGGCTGGAAGGTAGACAGAAGACTGCAGATACAAATGCCATGAGCATGAACTCACTCATTGACATCGCTTTGCATTCAAACACTCATCAAAAATTGTACTGTGTTTCGGGATATTTTGTAATATTTTGATATATTTTGTGTATTCGACACTCAACTGCACCTGTTGCATTGCTCCTTCAGGACTCTGTGACCCAGAAGGAAGCAACTCTGGACGAACACCATAAGCGCGTTGAAGCGGAACTGGATCAAGTGCGCATCACAAATCGTCGGTTGGGTACCAGCACCTGGGCGTGGAAGCTGGGAGATGCGAGGGTCCTTTTTGTTGCTACAGTATTTTCACGTTTTTTGCTTTTTTTTTGTTGTTGTGCTTTTCCCAGCTATTTAGAGTCTTCTTTGTTCTTCTTTGTTCTTCTTGCGTCGTGGTTGTGGTTGTGGTTGTGGTTGTGGTTGTGGTTGTGGTTGTGGTTGTGGTTGTGGTTGTGGTTGTGGTTGTGGTTGTTGTTGTTGTTGTTGTTGCTGTTGCTGTTGCTGTTGCTGTTGCTGTTGTTGTTGTTGTTGTTCTTGTTGTTGTTGTTGTGTGTGTGTGTGTGTGTGTGTGTGTGCTGNTGTTGCTGTTGCTGTTGCTGTTGTCTGTTGTTGTTGTTGTTGTTCTTGTTGTTGTTGTTGTTGTTGTTGTTGTTGTTGTTGTTGTTGTTGTTGTTGTTGTTGTTGTTGTTGCTGCTGCTGCTGTTGTTGTTGTTGTTGCTGCTGCTGCTGCTGTTGTTCTTTCGTTGCTGCTGCAATCCTTGTCCTTGTCCTTGTCACGGTCTTTTGGGTTTCGTCCCAAACTGGCTCGAAGGTGTGTGGTTTGACAGGGGGTTCCGTGCCTGGGGCGTTTTTCAATTAAGCCGCAGAAAGGGCCCCTAGGGTACGGGCGCAAAATGCTTTCAGAAAGAGATTTATGCAATTTTTGACATATTTTAATGCCTGAACTTCCCAACCTCTTTGCTGCATTTCGCATTTTTGATTGCAGCCCATCAAAAGCATTCTGACAATTGGGATCATTTGCTTATCAACTTGCTGGAGTATCCCTGAGAAACTTGTTTTTTCGACCCACAGGTCTTGCAATTCATGTCTTGTTCCTGTTGATCCTGGAAAGTGCCTTCCGCTGCCTCACAGCGCCTTCCTCGCGCTCGTGTATTCAGCTCGTGGTCTGTCTCATCGTGTATGTTCATGACCTGCAGGCAGGGCGTAGCATCTGGATCCCCCACTCATTTTGCAGGTTTCATACCGAACCCGGTCCCAATGACATTGTTGGATATCCAGTATTCAAGCCTTCCCCAACACCTGGGAATGCACCCCCATTTACGTTTGAAAAAGAGGCTATAGTGCCTAGAACTCTTATGCCAGGTGTCAAACGGCACGGCGGAACTTACTGCGCGACGGGTTCGCATCGCAAATTTGTTCCTACGGCTCGGGATCAGTGTCTATGGCCTGGCGTGGGACCCAAAGGCTGCTCGGATGCTAAGTCAAGAAGTCTTTGAAACATATAGACATGCAGAGCAGTAATTGTAATGCTAAGGAAGTAATCGGCCCATTTGGTGGATTCTATCAGTCTTTTGTGTACTCCTTGATTTTCTCTTCAAGTTCGAGGATTTGCACTCAGAAAACTTAAGAAGGCGGACCAGAAAAACTCTTCAAGCTCTTCATTTTCAGAACTTTGCCACATTCTTGTGCGTGACGCTGATTTATGTTCGGATTAGCATGCAGTCGGCAGATTGATCTGAGGTCAGTCCACACCAGCACAAGGTCATACTAGTGGTCCTGATGTCCCTGGACCTACTTTGGAAGGTTTTGAATCTTGAATTGAGGTCTACATGTATGTTAAGTTTATGTGTTTATATATATATATATATAAGGCAATCTGGCGTACTTGGGCAGTATTTGTCACACCATCAAAGGGTGTCCTTTGGAATACCAGTCTGAAGGAGGTTGTTGTGGTCAGATGCATCAAAGTGACATTTTGATAGACCTCAGAGATGCATCGCATCTTTTTCCAACGCCTTCACAGACGTCATGGTGAGGTCTGTGTCTTTGGAGGCCTTGGACTGGCCATGGACAGCAGTTCACTGCGTTTTCATGGCAGTGCAGCGTATCGCCATGGATTTGCGCCACCAGACAGGTGGAGTGGAAATTCTCCTCGAGGCACTACTTCACCTAGGACCTAGTCTTTGTGAAAACACGTCTTGCTAGGGTTCCTTTGAAATTGAGTGTATTTATGGATGTCTAAGTCTATGGCAGATACAGCAGGGCGCAGAAACAGACAAACACCATGTCACTATGTGCATTCTCACCACCATTGGCCCATTGCACCATGCATCGAACCGTGGGAAATCAGCTCATTCACACACTGGTAGGTTGTGCAGGTGGATGTGCATCCAACAGCAACGGCAATTCACATTTTCAAACCATAGCCATCCATAGCCACACCCAAGCCCATTTTGCAGTCTTGCACCTGGCTTTTGAAAGTAATGCTTTTCATGTTACTTTACTTTGAGCATCATGTTGAATCTGTTCACCACTTCCTTTTCAGCCCCAGCACGAGCAAAGCGCGGACAGAGACCCGCTGATGCTCCTGCACTTGCGCAGCTCTCTGCCAAATATGCTACATTGATATCTTTATCTCACTGATCTATCGGTTTGCCAAGCACTGTAGTTATGTCACACTTTCATGGAACCGCTCATGCGATGGGACTGGTCAGCGGAGCCTGAGGATATGATAGTTCTCTAGATCCGGGTGGGGTGTTTTTGCGAAGTATGGAAGATGCGGTGCATGGAGCATAGATAAGACGGAAGAGTGTAGAATGCTATGCTTTCCCGTTTTTCTCTTTGTCCTAGAAAATTATTGTATATAGAGTCTTTAGAGCCGAGAAGTACAGCAAGAACACACATACACATAGCAAAAACAAGTGTTAAGACTTGCCGAAGAAGAGCAGCGTCGCTGTTAGCTGCTCTGCAAGTTGTTGTTTTGCGGCTGACATTTTGACGAGAAGGATTCTGTGGCGGGGGACCGTTTTCACCAGTGTTTGCCAACATGTGTTGCAAACCAAGAACAACTGCAACATTGCAACTATCTCTTCTATGGAAGGTCAGTTCATTTGCCTTGGTGACAACGGTGTCCGCCCTCTATGAGCATCAAGAAAGATCGCGCATATCGGCAGCTTGGTTTGACAGTTTGACCAGTCATAAATTGATGGATCTCAGCTCAGCGGTTTCAAGTTGCATATCATTTACATATTTACAATCAAATAATCACTTTACAAATATTTGTTGTGATTTGTCATTTGTTGCGAAGGATTTCAAGCCTTCCGATCTTTGGGGAGTCTTCCCCCATTTCGAAGAACATGTTTCAGATGGATTAAAATCAGCTGGTCAAATGGAGCTGTAGAATGCTGTAAATTGGTTAGGAATCGGAGTCCTGAGCTTTGAGTTAAACGTGTTAAATGCTACGCCTCAGAGCAGGAAATTCACATAAATGCCTGCGATGCTGTTCCTCGATTGTTCGAACATCATTCCTCAATATTTCAGCAGGGCCACCATGCAGGATATCTTCCAAAACTTGTGACAAACATCGCTGGACACCGCAATCTCGCCAGAACTTTTCACATGAACTGCCGATATAAGGTGGCAAACTCAAAAGTGTTTTTATATGCAATATGGCAATATCTACCAATGAAGATGTAGCAAGTAGCAAGTACTTCAAGTACTCATTCGACGATTTGTCTTCATGGTTGGACGATTCCTTCACTGCTCCCAACTCCTTGGGCAAGGCAGTCATCAAGTCCGATGAAGCCGATTCGATGCTGTGTGGCTTTCGTCAAATGCTCAGGGGACTTGCAGATGGAGTCTTGGCAGTGAGAAAACGCAAATGACCTCCATGGGAGGGCATCATCGCCACTTAAAGTGGATACTTTTGGGATCCGAACAGGGTGAGTCGTGTCTGACATGATCTCCCCACTGCCAACACTTGCGTCAGGAGATGTTCTCTTGGATCAGCAGTTCAAGATTGTGGGTAGCAGTCGCCTGGAACGTTTTGTGGATTCGTGCCAGCCTGGAATCTCCTTCGCAGACCTCTTGGACAATGAGGATTGGCAGAAGTTTCTGGACTTCATTACAGCATCAACAGGTGAATCCTCCCTTCCTCCATGCATGCGGGTGACGCTCAAATCAAAGCATGGGGAGGTGGGGGTGGATCTCTTTCATGTGGTGCTGCCCAAGTTGTATGGCAAAGGCAACCATCACCTGCTGGCCATCAAGGAAGACCCTGAGAGTCGATGTTTCACATCGACTGAGATATCTCAGTCGATGCCGGTGCCTCTTCCATTGCCGCTCCAGGAACCCCAGGAACCCCAGGAAGCTGGAGGGAATTTCAGTGGCAGAGCCTCTACGACTCCCAGCAGCAGAAATGAAGCGGTGGAGGTTTGCAACGAGCTGGAAGAAGTGACCTTGCTAGTCAACAGCCAGTTTGAGGCGGGGAGCCAATAGGCCAGAGGCGGCTCCTATAAAGGATTTCTGAAACACGCATGAAGGACAGAATATGACTAGAAAAAAAAAGGCCCGGAGAGAGAACCACATCACTTAGAAGTCTCATGTGTTCAACTATTCCTAAGGAATGAGTATATACTACATACACATGTAGACATGTCATTGTATATACAGACATATGTGACATAGATAAAGCCGGATGTTCAAAGTGCAGCTAACACATTCACATGCAGGTTTACGACATCGAAGAAGCCCACATGCGCTTTGCTCGGAGGGCCTTCTTGGAGGACTCTGAGATGCCCAACTTAAAGAAGTTCGCAGGTGCCACACAGTGGAAAAGTATCCGCGAAACTTTGGGCAGGCTTCTTGCCTTACACTCGGGTCGTTTGTATCAAAGGATGGTGCACTTGTGGGAGTGCCCTACCACACAGAATTGAATTCAGGTGAACGTTCTTTTCTTTTTTTGGTAGGAGAAAACAGGGTTTGGATGCCTTTTTGCGTTACCATTCAACCTGATGCAACCGCATTGCATCAGTCCTGCATTGTTGGCAATGAAGTTCAATCTTTCCTGATCTTGCCGGAAATCATTGAAAGAACACAAAGAAACTTGAGCTGAGATTTGCAATTTGCAGTATAATGCAATTTTAAGGGTTGGTATTGGTATTGGGCTGGTCGCATCATGTAGCATCTATAGAAGTTTTGTACTTTGTTTTTTGCGATCCCAAAGAAAAAGTTTTGGTGCACTCGTGGGAAGGAGCTATGTAGATCACAAGATCCCGGAGGAACTATTCACCAGTCATCAGACACATACATACATGTATGTATGATATGTATGATATGTATCATATGTATATATGATTAAATCTAAATTATATTTTCCACAAGCGTATGCATACTTGGTTCTGCGGTCGTTCGATGCCCTCCTTGGTCAATATGATGGCAACTATCACGATGGCGTTGATGATTCTAAGATAATGTCGTGATGATGATATGATGATGATGATGATGATGATGATGATGATGATGATGATGATGATGATGATGATGATGATGATGATGATGATGATGGCCATACAGCTCTTGTTGAAGCCGATCTTAAAGTAGTTGAAGAGATTGAGACAGTATATTGTTTCTTGTTTTTTTGATAGTTTTGATGGGGTTCTTGACTTCTTTGCGGAAGGCCCTCATGCATCAGATTTGGTAAGGAGCCAAATTCATCCAATTTCTTTCAATAAATGCTACAGTCTCTGGTCTATCTAGATATTGTCTTAAGCACATTCTGACAGACTCTAGATTGAAACACTATCATGAAATGCTGTGAGTGGGCGCCTGACACATTACCCGACAATATCTCCCTACAAACTGCTTGCCCTCCCTCCGTGGGTCCAAAATCTCCCACGCTTAGGTTTGTACAAACAGCCCAGCAAACAGGACGAGGACCTGCTCCTGTTGACTTGGGATCAGTGATGATGAGAGTGCCAGGGCAGTCGCGAACTTTTTTGAAAGCCCGGCAAGCACCTTCACCAAAATTGAGCTTTTGTGTCAACCGTGAGATCTTGAAGGGCAAGCCTTTGCAATTCAAGCTTTTAAACTATGTCCCTGGTTAGGCGTACTGCTTGTTCACTTTGGGCCCCTCAATGCCAGTGCTATCTGCCACTCTCTGATTTTGGCTTCTACGCATAACGTGATGACAAGGAGGAGGAGGACGACGGAGAGGGCGATGATGATGATGATGATGATGATGATGATGATGATGATGATGAGTTGATGCTGATAACGATAGTCTAATGAAGGATGAGAGCTATGAAATGGTGAAATAATGAAACCGAGATGCTGCCTTTGCTGCTGCTGCTGCTGAGGCTGAGGAGGAGGGGAGGAGGAGGATATAGTTGAGCAGCACAATATGGAAGAATGATGGGCCTAAATGATCACGCAACGACATCAGACGGAAATTATTTTGTCACTCTTTGAAACTCTTGGTATCATGTGGAGTGAGGGCCAGACTACTAAGAGTTGCTGTCCCTCTTGTAAGTTGCACCCACTGAATCCAAGTTCACGGACTCGAATATGTTGCCCGCGCAATGTATCGACGTGAGGGACCATATAATCATTCTCTAATCATTCAAACGGACTGCTGATGAGTTTTTTCATAGTTTTTCGCATGGCTTGGTCCCGTTAATGTTCGTGGCCCGATTCGCAGCCTGGCGCCGTCCAAGGTAGTTTTAAGCACGCCGAATCGGAGCATCAGGCCGGAAGACTCTCTGCGCTTCTGGGTGCATCTAAGCAATTTTGACAAGAAAAAAGTGAGAAAGGTTCATGAGCCAACACTGAATGATATCTTGGAGCGATGACACCCCGGACCCCACCTCAAAATGGAGGTGAGGAGTTGTCGTGGTCGTTGTTCGGCGCGGCGGGTGCCGTTATTTATTTTTGTTTGTTTGTTTTTTATTTATTTTTTTATTTATTTCTATTTTGTATATCTAAACAAAAAATGCATAAATATACTCTACACATATCAATCAAATTAATGATTATGATAATTCTGTTCAATGAGTTTGAAAGAAAAAGCATCAGTCAGTCAGGAAGCATCATGAAAACCAAGCGGATGCAACTAGAAGAAACACAACGCAACACTGCAACGCCAGTTGCATTCTGCACCGCTGCACGAGTGTGTAGTCGTGTAGAATCGCATTTTGAAAAATCATACCGCGCTGAGATCACCAGAGTGGAAAATGTTCAATACTTGCAAGTGATTCTTGTGGCTGGTAGCAATGGCAGCAAGCAATTTGAGAAGTTGATTGCAGCCGATCCAAACTTCTTGATGTTTCCTGATTCTTTGTTTGAAGTTGGTAAGGAGCTTCCTTCGAAATCATTCGCATCCCAGGCCCAAAGTACCTTCCGATGCCCCAGAGGTGCCATGCATCGATTGTCGCATCCTATGCACAGGTAGCTGGATATGCTGCATTTTCACACAGAACGGAGGGGATGAAACGATAAACGCAGCAACCCTCAGCAAAATGGTTTGAGAATGTGGTTTGCACGTCCTAGTCGAGTTAATGTGGTAGCCCAAAAGCGAGTTTAGCCATGCCTATGCAACCTGAATTTGTTGTTCTTGAAAGCTTTGAGACGAGTCTCGAACAAGGAATCTGGTGGGTACCATCATATCAAACACACACTCATGTGGGATGAACGCGGAGGAGCAAACTTCCGGTACTTGCCTTGCTAGTCTGGGTGCCAAATTCGGAGTTGCTTCGTGAGGTCTGTTTAAAAACAACAAAAATATCGGCTCAATTGCAGAGGACTTAATTGCACAGGGTCCTTCACCCAAACCTCTGAGAACAGGTGTCTGTGTTTGTAGATGCAAGGCCTAAGGCACCTTAACGTCCACTTTTCGTTTCCAGGAATTCAGCAAATGCCCAGTTGGCACAGGTTGCAGATTGATGAAATTATGTTTTGAATGTTTTGACATTTGTAACTACCCTGACAAACTGAACATGAGAAATCTAGATCATCAGTCATGACATCTCACCCCAACCGCTGTCACTTCAAGCCAACCGGTTGTTACCCAGAGGCGATGCGAAGACTCCAACTCCGCAGATCCAGGTGTAATCTTGGGGAGCTGAAAACGAGAATCAGTCACACCAAACACATGACATAGTATGACATAGTAATACACGGTGATACCGGAAGGCATTGTTACACATACACACACACATACGTGTACATATATGTGATACAAACTGTCCATTTATACTTTCTTTTTTTGTGTGATCCTTGACCATTTGCATACTGTATTTGAAAACATTTGCGTGCATTCATGTTGTAGCACTAGTTCAGCATCACAGCCGGGAGAACTATTTTCTCTGGTAGAGCTCTGAACCTGTTGCCATTTAGCCGATAACCTACAAACACGTCTGGCAATAGATCATTGCTTGATTTGCAGACACCCTTCGCAATTGCTGTCAACAACGTCCAACACTTTTTGCAAAATTTGGCAGACCCTGGCAGGTTTATATCGCCTATAGACCTATAGATATATACAATTATACCTGCCTTTTGGTCTGAATAGGAACTCATTATTACGGACGGCAAAGGAAGAGAGTTCCCAACCAAACATGGGGTATTTCTATCAGCCACCTGACTCCATGTGACATGTGGAGGGAGTCCCGCCTTCTCCGCTAGGTGATCGCACCGGACTCGAGGTGGGAAGTCTGCAACGTTGCTGGAAAATGGTAAGCAACTCCCAGAGAAGAATTCTCCTCGATCTTTCATCTGAAGCAACTTGACATGAATGCCTCCCTACTACTACTACTACTACTACTACTACTACTACTAGTATTCAATTTCTTCGTTGCTGGTGTGACTTTGTGAGCCCCAAACCCATACCTCTTCAGGGCCCCAACCTTGACCTTGCCGGTGTTGGAGCCTTGGTATTTGGCCGGAAATTGCTCAGCTTGAAGTTCAAAACAAGAAGAAACCGTGGAACAGGGCAAATTGCAGCATCTATTCTTGCAAAGGTTGAGTCAGTGCAGATGAGTTGCATACATCTTCCCTTACAGTCACTGATTCCTTTGTGTATTCTACGGGTTTTCTTTGGACAATTGATGTAAGAGGCATATGTTGAGGGTGTCTCTGTGAGACGGTAGGCAAGATGTGGCTCGGGAGCGTTCGCCTGCTGAGGCCGAGACGGGGCAATTTACAGTGCCTCTCCCCTGAGGCGGACCAAAAGGGATAAAGGACGAAGGCAATGACAGAAAGTTCCTTATGGTTTCCGAAATTCCAAAAGATTAAAGAATTAGAGTATGTTTTGCATTGAAATTGATTGCTGTACATAGTTGGTTATCAGATATGATTGGCATAAAGTTCGAGATATAGGTCTAAGGATCATTTCGATAGATTGGTCCAAGAGGAAGCCAGATGGAAGCCAGACTATGACTATTCCTTGGCTCTAGTCCTGCGATCTCCTCCCTCCTTGGGTCACCGAGGAACCCTGTGAATAATCAATTAATGGTCCAAGATACACATGGGATTTGGCCACAGTTTTCATTCGCTGACCCACCTACAGCCCCAACCTAACTGTGCCACAGACTTCTCCCACTCGACACGTGCGCCCGGACGACAGCTGCCGAAGTCATGCGTCAGGGAGCCTTTCCAAACAGTTGAGCTGATTGCTGATTGTGACTGTGTGACAGTGCAATTCTGATGGTGAAGCTCATCCTGTGAAAGTGGAACCGGGGATGTGCATGATTTGATGTTGGAATACCAGCCTTGAAGCAGATGAAAACGAAGAAATTCGAAAAAGCCTGGGCATGGAATGTTTGTGTCCGTGTGGCTGCTGGAAGTAGAGGTCCTACTACAGTGCCACATCCACCTCTGACGAGGCGCGAGCCATTTGGCATCTTCCCTTTGTCAGGATTGAGTTGAATCAAAGGAATTCGGGTACGAACATGATATATAACGGTTTATTTTTTCTATTTCCCATGAGGCGAACTTCCCGAATCATGTCTCAAGCTTTCCTTGATGGCTCTGCAGCAGTTGTGGAACGACTTTTGTACTCGCATTTGCTATGAGCTGTCTTTGTTGCACCCTCCGGCTTTAAGATGTGTTCATCAGCGCTTGTTCGTTTTGATACCTACTATTCGGTTTAATTCAGATTTGTCTCGACGCTTGGGGCCTCTCCATTCACTCCTTTTTCTAAATCTGTTTCTGCTATTACTTCTGTCTTGAAATTTTGTTTTGTGTGCTTGTGATCACCCTTCACTTTCGTGAGTCTGGACTCATTCCTCTGGATATCTGTTTGTGATCTCGGAGTCTCAGAGACAGCTTGAGAATGTGAGTGCACATCGACATGACATGACTGGGAGCATTTCGCATGGCCCCCGCATTTGTAAGCCTGAGCGGCCATCCAAATTTCTATTTACTTTACGCGCCCATTCTTGTTCAGTCCAACATGCCTTCTGTACTGTGGAGTGTATGGCTTCCTCCTGACTTGGGGCTGCTGGCTCTTAGGAATTCTTAAAGCTGCCTGTTTCGGTGTCACGGTGAAGATTTCACTTTCGTTTGCTTGGTACATTGAGGGGTAATCACAGGGTAGTCAACAGTTCGATATTCCTTCTCGGCAAACATGTTTTGGGTGGTGCTTCCCAAAGTGTTGCTGATCTGCAATTGCCATCAAACCTGTTGGTTGCCAACCTAAGGTCCAAAAAGTTCGCCCAACCTGAAAATCATGCAGCCCGCAAACCTGTAGGTTGCCAACCTACGGCTCTACGAGTTCGCCCAACATGCAAATAATGCAGCCTCCAAACCCTGTGGCCCTGTAGGTTGCCAACCTACAGCCCTACAAGTTCGCCCAACAACCAATTGCAACCTCCAAACCCTGTGGCCCTGTAGGTTGCCAACCTACAGCCCCACAAGTTCGCCCAACATGCAAATAATGCAGCCTCCAAACCCTGTGGCCCTGTAGGTTGCCAACCTGCAGCCCTACAAGTTCGCCCAACATGCACACCCTGTAGGTTGCCAACCTACATCCCTTCAAGTTCGCCCAACATGCAAATAATGCAGCCTCCAAACCCTGTAGGTTGCCAACCTACGTCTCATTCTGCTTACTGATTGTAAGTGCGGAAGGTACTGGCTACTTGCTTGTTTGCAATTTGCTTGACCAGATGAAAAGGATGAACTGTTTTTTGCACATCAAGAGCCAAACCCCCACATGTCACTTGCGTGGCGTGCCACATGTAAAGTGCAAGCTGTATACTTTGCAAATAGGTCTTTGCGGGAGACTCCATGATGTTACTAGATTATCCATTAACCGTATTTGGCACGGTAGATAAGCTGAACTGCTTCATCCCTCATTCCCCACCATGTGACCTTGACCTTGACCTCGAAAGGTGATGATGCCAAGCAACGACCTGAGCTCGGAGCCCAATCTGATTTAGATCTCCTGGCCTGGGTTCAGAGATTATATATATATATATACATATATAGCGTATATAGTATTTTCAGAAACCAAGCAGGCAGATCAGAAGATCTTGATTGGGTGAGTTGAAAAGGATGATGGTGATGACCGCAAAATTGTGGAAGGTCTGCTTGAGATTTCTGAGTCAGCAATGCTAGTGTTAAGGTGCTGCTCCTGCGGCTGTCTCCGCGTGCTAGTGGTGGGAGACTGGTGGATGTGAAGGTGCGGTTTGCCCGAACATGTTTTTTTAAAACATACTAGACTAAAAGAAGTACTGTCAGACCTTTAAGCTTCAGGCTATGATGCAGTTTGTTGTGCATGAAGACTTGAATAGGTTGGCAAGGTTTCTTCGTTAAACTTCAGGCTGCTTTTTGTTTGCAAATTCAAGTTGACCCAAGTGGGCTCGCCTGGCGAGCGCTGCGAAGTGATGGGTGCTCCAGTTTTGCGCCCTTGGCACCGAGCCCCCCGCAGCGAAGGCGGGAGATGGGCGCGTTGGAAATAGCAAGAAGTTTGGAGAAAAGCGTTTTGCACTTTTGCATACTTGTGAATTGAACGTGCCCCAAGAAGAAGTTCCTCCTGGGAATGATGTTTCTTCACAACTTTTGTTCTGAAGGTTTGCAATCTCAAGCTTCAAACTCCTAGCTTGCCAAGGGCATCTTATCGATGTGCAAAAAATACCGGGTTTCATGGATTCTGGTCTTGCCTGCTATGTCATTGCCCAGAAGAGCACGGTCACCATGAAGGTGGATGTTTGGTTGCCATTCAAGCCAGAATCCATGCGCCTCCAATATTCAATATTCGCTTCCTGCGTATATGTCATGCCTGGCTTGTCAACGCAAAGCGTTGTTTTTGACATCCTTGCATGGATGCAACCTGTAAGCGGAATCTTGGGCACTTTGGTGAGGCATTACCCCAGAATGAGTTTGATTCATTGTATAAAGTCCAAAGTGGGTGGTGATTCGAATTCAATGGAGCAGCTTGCGATGGTTCACGGAAGGTACAGCAGCCCATGTCTGAAAGGTATACACTCCTACTTGGAAAAAAAAATCAGATGCTACCACTGCTTGTCAC
>DF241427.1:6731-25401 GCA_000507305.1 Breviolum minutum Mf 1.05b.01
CAGCTCAGAATGGGCACCTTGAAGTTGTCGGATTGCTGGTGGAGTCGGGTGCCAACAAAGACCAAGGCACTAGTGATGATGGAACAACGCCTCTTGTCGCGGCAGCTCGGAATGGACACCGTGAAGTTGTCCGATTGCTGGTGGAGTCTGGTGCCAACAAAGACCAGAGACAATAGAGCAACGCCCTTTCATGGCAGCTCAGAAAGGGCACCTTGCCGTTGTCCAATTGCTGGTGGGGTCCGGTGCCAACATGGACCCAGGCCACGTGAGGATGGACAAATGCCTCTTGAATTTGTAATTCGTCCGATTTCTAGTCGGGACCCGATGACAACACTCGAGTACCTGGCTGTCTTGGAAGCACCTGCATGTCATGTGAGCAATATGTGTCATTGCTTCGCTTCAAAAAGTAAAACGCACCAATTGTGCATGTTTTTTTTTTTCCGAGGGAATGCTATGTCATAGTTTGATTTTGGAGATTTGGCTTCATCTTCATCTTCAAGTGTTGATCTTTCACAATGGTTGTTTCTTTTTTGCAATTTCCGGGGCAATTCACTAGTGGTCAAAGAAAAGCAGTAGATCAACATGGGGGAAGTCCGAATTGTTGGACCATCTTTGGTATCCACAACTTGTACTTTGAAAGGTCTTGGATTGTATGAACTTGAACTAGCTGACTAGCAAATATTCCAGGGTTTTTTTCTTGAAAAAGATCCCAATTTTGAAGCATGATTTCTGATGAGCAGCGGTGGATGGATCGTGTTTTCCATAACTTGGATAAAAAAGCAACCAATTTTTCGACCCAAAACATAGCAGATAAAATACAGGAAGAGTTTCTGAGAAACAGAATCTACCCTCCAGCAAACTAACATATCCCCCCAAAATGGCATTTTTGAAGATGATTTTCCTTTTCCCAAGGTGGGATATGTTAATCCCCTGGAGGGTAATTTGTTGAATTTCAGTTTCTTGGCTTGAACAACAATTTCAGATTCTGGAATATGATTTTCCTACTAAAATGATGGCCTTAACACCATGATTTTGGTGCTACTTTGGGGGTTATTGGTTGAACCCTTCACCAATGGGTCATCCCTGGCTGCAAAAAACTTCCAGGCTTAGTACTCTGGGCAGTCAAAGGCCGACTTTCTGGGGGGAAGATGTTTGCCGTTACCTTGGTGATCTCTTTGGAAGATTTGAGACTTGGAGTTTCCAGAAGTACCCCCCTTGAAATCGAACATAGATACCAAAAATGGCCATATTTCTTGATCTTTAGAATTTCAGTGCTTGATTTTTTTGGGGAAGCTTCATCAGGTTCATCTTGATTTTTCCTAGGTTGGACAATGGTGAGGATGAGTGGAGATGTTCTGAAAAAACCATTGAGTCGACATAGGGGGAAATTGGTTTTCAGGTTAACTCCCGAAAACCCCTGTCTTATTCTTGCAATTAAAAAAGCGACTGGACCAACCACACCCCCCAAAATAACCGTGTTTTTTTTTTTCTGAGGGGGGGATCCTAGAAACATGGCCTTAAATTATATTAGATTTAAATCTGGTTTTGAGTTCAAAGACAAAAGCGATATACAGATGCACCTTTTTCATCCAAACTTTCAAAGTTAGCGTTGTTTCAATCGTTCATGTCGGTATCTTAAACTTAACAAATCAGATGGCAACGATAGCTTCAAGACATTGTGACACCCTCAGTGCCAAGTGAAGAAACAAAAGGGAGGAAAGTTAGTATCAACTTGACACCAAATCCATCTTCAAACCCATCTAAAAATCCATCTAACAACCCACCCTGAAATCCATCTTCAAACCCACCTGAAATCCATCTAAAGACTCACCCTGAGACCCACCAACTCCCTGTGTTGCTCTGATTTTTTCTCATCCCCGTTCGGGCCGCCCACACAGCCGCCAACGAAAAGCCAGGCCTTCAGCCCGATCTCAGGCGCGGCAGTTTGGTGGTTCCGGGTCCAAGGTTTTGACATCACCCCCCCCAAAAATTGGGTGGTTCCAGGTTCCGTTACGATGTTGATTGTTTTTTTTGTTGGATATCTTTAAAAGGGGAACTATTTTTTGTTGAGGTTCCAGGCTAGCTAGTTTGTTTTTTTTGGCTGTATTATAGTTGGATAAAATTCCCAATTTCCAATTTCAAGTGACGAGAAAAAGCATGAGGACTTTTTTGGACAAGTTATTGGGCCGGATTACCAAGTTGAAACAGCACTGAGTCGTTTGGCTTTCCGGTTACGATTCAATTTGGAGTTTACATAGGAAATACTAGGGCCGTGGGGCTTTTTCTTTGTGTTTTCCAAGTGAGTGAAATATGATCGTTCACACCAGATCCTTAAGAGTTCATCAATTAGAGTCCATTTATCTTGCCAAAATTGTCTACATTGTATATATCAAGTATGTAACTTGGATTCAAATTAAATTCCCAGTGCATCACATGCAACATGCGATTTCTAGATTTTGAGAGTTGGTCCCTTAATTTTTGAAGATAGATCAGCAGCAGTTTGGGAAGATTGATGACTTTTTTCAATTAATTTGCCCAAAAGAAAGGCCACAAAGAGGTGAGGAATTGGAGGATATGTCAATGCTTCAAAATGGGATGCTCTGAAGTCCAAGATTTTTGTTCCATCATTTCCAGGGGCATTTTTTGACTGACAACTAACGGCATTTTTTTCAGAACTTGACGTTGGAAATTCTTAGAGTTTCGGAAATCCCTAGGCTAGAGAAAAATACCCCCAAAATTCTCAACAGCCAACCCCTCCAGAGGTTTGGTGTTTTTGGTGGCCGTTTTTTTCTGAGTCTAGTCTTTGAACTGATTTCAAAATATGACTTTATAGTCCATGTTCTGCCAAAGACGAATACATCGATCGAATCCATCCGTTCAACTGTCCAACATCCAACCATCTTCCGTCGGAATTTCCGACGGACAGGGTATGCAATCAGGGTCCGGTCTCCTAGCGCTTTTGTCGAGGGAAGTTTGGAATGCAATGAAATTGATGCGATGGGCACTCTTAAAAACCTTGTTGTTTGGATTAGGGCGATGATGCTATGTATTGGTACAAATGATAATGATGGGTTATTTTTTTTGTTGTGTGACCTTTCTGATGAGCAGTTAAAACTTACAACCCTCACTTCCCTGGTGTTTTTTTGTTTTTGTTTTGTTTTGCAGCAGGACATCAGTTGGAAACACTGAGTTCCTTAAACCTTTGCATCCTGAACAACTGGGTTTTCAAGCTCCCCTGGTAACATTTCAGACTGTCACTCCTGAATGTATGATGGAACTTCTGTACCTCCAAGCCCCGCAGTTTGAGAGGTCCCGGTCGGTACTCGAGAAAGAGGTGGGCGGGGATGCCAGGGATTTGAGTCGAAATGATAGAACGGCCGACAGAAAAATGAGGTAGATAGAAACATGAATGTTGTTGGATAGATAGGAAAACAAAGGAACAGGTAGGAAAGGAAATTAGATTGATAGATTGATAGACAAGATGAGATAAAAAAGACAGAACAAGATAAGACAAGATAAGGCATGATAAGATAACATACGATAAGATAGATAGGACGATAGATAAGGTATCTACATAAATTATATGATAAGATACATAAGATAGATAAGATAGATAAGATCGATACGATAGATAAGATAGATACGCTACATAAGATAGAATCAGATAGACAAGATATATAAGATAGACAAGGTACATGAAATCGATATGATTACTACGATTGATAAGATACTTGACCCCAATATACCCCAACCACGTTTCCCCAAATGAAGCAACAGGATAATCTATAGTTCCATTGTCCCATACCTCAACCACTGAGGTATATATGTTTTGCGCATAAATGATATGTACTGTATATACATATATAGTGGAGGGTTATGGATGTCCAAGTTAAGTTGAACATGCTCTTCTTGTCAGGAGCCTACTAGCCAGACAATTCGCTTCGATTTGCAGACGGAAGGTGGGATTTGCGAAGGGTTTAGGGTCAGGCTGGACCTTGCACGAAGGGATGTACTTGTACAAGATGAAAAAGGAACTACAACAAACGTACATGTATGTTACCGTATGTTAATGTATGATATATATATATATATAGAAGTCTGTATTGCCTGGTCACAACCACACCTGTGCCATGATTTCGGGGTTGGTATTTGTACTTATATAGTGAGTACGTATAGACAGTATCACTAGTATTTGAAAACATATTGGCAATACTGGTACCGGGAATACGACTACGTCATAGCGGTGTGTGCGTCACAATGAACATGCAACGTGCACCCTTGCATCCATGTAATTATATATATAATTAGACAACGTGTTGAGTACTTTAAATCTGCAAAAACAATAAGTAACGATTCATGCTAATCATCCTCTTCAGTTGCACTGTGCTTTGCTCAACTTTGAAACAGCTCGAGCCTTTGAAAAGTGACGCTCATTTTTGCCCTTGCCTTTTCGTCCCCAGAAACATTTCCCCGGGGAATGGGCAAATCTCTGAGTGTGGTGCTGGCAATTCTGAAGTTGGTGGTTATGACATGAACCCTGGATAGTCAATTGTCTTTCTCGTTCTTTTCCTCTGTGCAGCCATTTTTGATGTATTTTTGCGATGTATCAAGATGCTTGACGCCTTTTGGCTCCGCCCGTAAATGGCACTATTCTTTTTCCAGCAAGCATCAGCATTGGGATTTCAAGCACGTTGAAGACAGGTTAACAAAGCATCATTTTGATTTCTTATCTTCCGGATCCTCGTTGGGTTGAACTCTTTGTTCGCTGGCCGCTAGCAAATCTGCTTGACGTTGCCTGCGAGCTGATCCACTCAAACAAACCATGCCGATGAGCTATGCATCTCTCGATCCTGACAGTGACAGAGCTGTCAAAATGCGTAAGGCCGGCGTGAAACAAAGCGAGAAGGAAGAAATACACGCAGAGAGACACACACAAAAATGGGATGAGTCAAAGCTTCTGGCCAATTTTTTTGAAGTGGTTATTTTTTTTAAATCTAAAAAGTTTGGAGTGACATCAAATACATGAGAACTGGAGAGAAGGATGCAGCCCCGAAAACTAACATGGAACCCAAAAATTGGTGGTTTGTAGATGTTTCTCCTCTTCCAAAGGGGGTATTTTCAGGTTCCATGTTAGTTTTTCGGGGGTGTATCAATCGATTTTTTTCCAAGAAGCGCTTTTGGAAGTTGTTCTTTTCATTTTTTGGGGCAACCTCTCCAAAAAGGGCATTGCAAAGATGGTTTTCTTCATTTTTGCTGGTCAAATTCTGTTACTCCTGACAATTCCTCAAAAAATTGCAAACAATCATAGAAAATTATATTGGCGATTCGTTTGTTCACTACGGGCGCTTCATTTCAAAGTCGAGAAAAAAGTTGGACCAGATGCCCCTTTTGAATCTTAGTGAATCAAGTGCAGCGAATTTGATGACCCCAAGTCGAGGATGATTGGAATTCATCCATTCGGCATTCCAGGGTGAACAGTTCATGTCTATCTTTGAATAGGGCTTGGCAATCGGTTCATTGCCATGGTGTGTGATTTGAAAGCATCTTTTAGCTATGTAGATGGACATTTACTGATTCATTTATCACATATTTATAATTACATTACACGGTCAAAATGTGCCAAATTGTGTAGCTGTTACTACCGTTTCTTTCTGAATCCAAGAATTCCTTTCTTACGACATATTCTTGACATTGGAGGGCCTCAAATAAAGGCAGAATACAGAATACATACTGTTGATGGTTCAGAAATCCAGCTAACCAGTTGAGGTTGGTAGTTTCTCCATAATTTGGAGGGTTTTAGCACCATCCCAGGTGGTTGGCCTTGGGATTTTTGAACCATCAACAGTAGTATCTACAAGGGCTCCCATCAATTCAACACACCGGGAATCCCTGTACGTCGCAAGCATGTTTTTTTGTGGATGTTTTTCACTGATCCAAGCACCGGGAAACGTCACGGATTTCTTGTCCCCAACCTTGGCTGCAGGAGAAGGTTGCGGCCTTTTTGGACCGTCACGGATTTCCGGATGTCAATAAACCACGGGACAACGGCCTCTATCGCAGCATTTCGGTGGAACCGTTACATCCTTTGCAAGTGGCAGAGCAGTGCGCCGGGGTGAAAGTTGCGGGAAGTCAGTGAGTTGCAATCGAATCTGACGGGGATGATGTCAAGACAGTGAGGAGTTGGGAGTAATTGGCTAAGTCAACCTACCCCTCCCACTAACCTACACCCCTTCTTCAGAAATAAGGGTTTCATTTTCGGCCTTAAGGGGAAACCAATGGTTATATAATGATTCAGCATCTTCTTTCTTGTTTTTCAGTCGGCAGGTATAAGGATGACGCCATGGTGAACATGCTGAAGGAATCCGGGGCGAAGCGTCCGCCTGGAACAGCACCCAGAAGAGCCAGCATCTTAACAGGCGGGGCGGGGTGAGGCTGCGAGGGTGGTAGACGATGGGAAAATCCTCGGAAAATCGGCTGTAAAAGGATAACTAGGTGGTGGCAACTCAAATATTTTATATTTTCACCCCGAAAATTGGGGAAGATGAACCCATTTTGACGAGCATATTTTTCAGATGGGTTGGTTCAACCACCAACCAGGTATTTATTTTCTTCCAGGAAACATGATTGACAACAATCAACAAAAGTTTGACAACAATCAACAGTTTAACTTTGGTTTTGGATTTGAAAATCTAGAAATTGAAAAAAACCTTCCAACTCTCAAACCGGTCGCGAGATTTCCACCCCCAAACAAACTGGAAATTCCTAAAACACAAAAACCGTTTTGTTCATTAAAAAAAAGAAACTGCAACGGGAGGTTTCCTCAAATTCAGGTACCCACAGGTGTTTCACAAGTTTCATGGTTTCACGATTTAGGCCTCCGGACTTTTGCCAGTAGTCACAGCAGCATGAGTCGGGGAGATTCCGTTGTGGCTGCACCTCCTTTAACTCCTATGAAAAGTTGCTTATCGGATAAATCGCACTTTGGCCTTAAGATGGGAATGGTCGGTTGCCCGATGTTATTTTTTTTTTCGTGGGGCTGTTTTTTTTTTTGGTGCAATACTTTTGAATTTCGGAAAGAGACAAAACACGTAAAGCCAAAGTTTTGGTGGAAACATCCTAGCCTCCTGCGCTACTTGTTTGGGGCTTTTGTTTAGTTTTATTTGTGCAAGGTAGGTGCCAAATCCCTCGTGCTTTCACGTCAAATTATGGTGTTGACCTCACCCAAAAGGTGGTTTAGTATGGTTTAGTGGGGAAATCCTCTCAAAATGCACTGAAAAATCTGCTTTGATTTGTACATATATGAACTTATTCTACTGTCCGTCAACAGATAATACACTGTCTATACATATTTGCAGATAAAAACAATGTACATGGTTCTCTATACATTTATACAGCTGTAACTATTTATTATTTACATATTATTTCCGCTATTATGTCACCATTAGATCAGAAGCTCACTTGGGAAGTTAGTTTTATGGGCTGATTTCGGTATCTTATTGTGGGAAGTCGATCACATCGGGTAGCTCTACTAGCCGTTGAAGACCCGAGTGTTGTTGTTTCGAGTACGGTATCTCTTTGTTGGTTGTTTGTTGAATGATCATCACCGGAAAAACAAGGATGGTTGATCGCTGATGAACAACCAACAAAGAGATGGAAAGGATCATGAACATGGAAAGCTACAACGATCACTGATGATCATCCATGGAAATCCTTTTCCATAAAAAGGTTCACCAGGACTTGAAAAACTTTTCGACTCAGTGATTATGTGATTATGTTGACGAAACAAAACAAGGCTAGGCTTATTGCAATATGTGTTTTTTTTTGTAGTAGTTACTAGTTGATGAACATGGTAGGTAATTGATTTACTTGATTTATCTCCTATCATGCACATGTGAGGAACATCTAGTTTAATATACTTATGATTGAAAACTTAAACATTGGTTATGTTTATCGAAAACCGCAAACAATCTGCTTTCTTCAAGAAAGACAAACTGGTATCCTTCTTGCAAAAAAATGTTGAATGTGGCAGCGACTTGCTTTATCTCTGACAAGCTGTTCTGTTTTGGGTTAATGACTATGCCGATGCTTTTGAACATACTATGTAATGAACATGGTAAAATAGTTTATGTCTTCTGAAGCCAGCGTTTTTTGAACTATGGTTGATAAGTGTTTTAGCTCTTGCAACCCCGTTGCAAATTTGAATCACTGGAGACAGTTGACAATGCTTATAGACTTATAGATATTTCCCACAGAATGAGCAATTATAAGTGAATAAGGTAGAAACTGTTGTGAATATGTATAAATATATATATTTATACACATTATACATACCTTTTGCATTTTATTTCCATACAAACGCATCCAAAAAGGATATATATATATATATATACGCATACAAATGGTGGGGTTTATATTCCAATCTCCCCTTCCATTTCCCTGGCGGGCTCTGAGGATCAAAGTTGGAGAAGAGAGCAAGCCGAGTGAGGATCCCATTGTCAGTATTTGGGTTTGATGTTTGAAGGGATGATTCACCGAAGAGAATCGTCCAGAGTAGGTCCGTAGGTCCGAGGATTTTTGGAGTAAGGATCAGTTGAAGTGCGTGATTTTTTTTTTGGGATGATTCCGAAGGTTCTTGGGGGGATGGTTTGAGCAATGCATGATTGTTCAACACTCTTGGAAGACATGTCGAAATGCAATGAAATCATCCCAATTCTTTTTCGAACCCTAAGCTGGTTCGTATTCTCTGTTTTTTGGCAGCGTTTTTCCAATGGAGCATCCAAATGGAGCTCCCAGCAAGTTCGCGTTGCCTGAAGTCTACACAGATCCTTTTTTTGGAAAGATCTGTAGAACTCTTTAACATCAGCCTCTGAACATTCAGCCTTCGAAGAATATGATTGATCTACACAGATCCTTTTTTTGGAAAGATCTGTAGAACTCTTTAACATCAGCCTCTGAACATTCAGCCTTCGAAGAATATGATTGATCCCTCTGGTGGTCCAGCAATGATTTGTGCATATCTACTAGTTTGCCGTTACATGTTTGAAAGAAAAAGAAACCAGGCTGCATTGGTGGCCCCCTTGTTGTTTCTGTTCAGTTTCTTTTTTGAGGAAAGTCTTGGAGCAACAAACTCCCCCAGATGGGAATCATCATCGGATCTATCCTGGCTCAAGACCCGCAAAAAACCTCTAACGCGCATTGCCTGGCAAAAAATCAAAACCGCGCAGAGATTTTTTGTTTTGTTGCTAAGAGGATTTTTCCACCTCAGAATCTTTGGAACACCAGGAACTACTGCTGATGGTTCAAAAAATCGAGCGAACCAGTTGATACGGTAAAATTTCCCATTATTTACGATGAGTTTCATTCATGTCACGTGGTTGTTTGGGATTTCTGAACCATCAACGGTATGTTGAGAAACTGAGGGGTTGTGACAATCCCAAATCTTGGGGTGTGCCCCCAAAATCTAAGCTAAAAGGGATGAATCCCATAGAAAATCCCACTCCAAAAGCCCATAATATACGTTGATTTACTAAAGGTGAAGTCATCTTCCTATACTTTTGGTGGAGATTGAAACAACACCAGGGAGAACCTGTTTGTCGCAAAGGAATTGAACTTCTTCAACTTTGAGCCACTTTAGCAAACATCCCTCCCTTTTGGCCCAATTGGTTTGAATCTTAGTTGGGCGGATGGTTTTTTTGGTTGTGGACAAACATCTCACTTCATTCAAAGTAATACTTTCAGGTACACCGGCATTTGGGAAATTTTCCATGGTAGGTTTGCCCTAAACGACTCTAAGATTCATGCTTAAAACGCCCTGGGAGACTCGACTGTCTTGAGTATAAAATGGCCTGGAATTCAGGTCTGAAAAAACATGCTAATTTGTCCGAAAAAAAAACCAAATTCCTTGAAGAAAATCACCTTCAGAAACATCATAGTACCTTTTTTTTTTTCAGGTTTCGATGTTTTTTTTGAGTCAGAGCATGAAAATCCAAAGATTGTGGGTTTTTTCCCCAGTTTTGTGGCGCTATTTTTTTTGGAGCATCGGCCATTTTTTTCGGGAGCTTTTTTTCGGTGGGGATACCCGACCACCTCGCGAGAATTTCAACCCATGGCCAGGTGCATAGAGAAGCTGCGTGTTTCACCCTTGTTGCTTGGTGAGAGAAAAGACACCGGAGGGCTTTTTTGGTGAGTCTATGTCCACTCCGTAGTTAAAAAAAGCTTCTATTAAGGGAAGCCTGATATGTTTCAAGCAGCAAAAAATGAGATGGGCAGCTTCAAAATCTCGCGCTTCAAGAGATTGGAATGGATACTTTAATTTAGGAGATTGAGGATTTTTTGAGTATACCATATATACAGTAGGACCTTATTTATGAATTCCGCAATGGCGGCATCTCATTTGGTACATACACACTTCACACTTGATCCTCGTTCAGTTGATCACTTCTTTATTCAGTTGGATCTAAGACTCCTAAGACTCGGTGAGAGCGGGATACACCAAGGATTCTGCCAGGTGAGGACAACTTTTTGGTTTACAACCCTCGGAAAGACCAAAATTCGTGATGTCCGAAAATCAGCCGAGTTTGCAATAAGGAAATGCATACAAAACACTGTACATCTTCAAATGGGTCCATTTTCAACATTGACATGTTGTTTCTTGAAAGGTACATCCACTCCCCTAAAGAAGCAAGTTCCTGAAAAAGGCCGAAAAATACCCCAAAGGCAAGTAAGGACCGTCTTCCAAGCACACACAGTTCGCCGTTTTCAAAATAGGCCCAAAAAACCTACCCCAAAATAGGACAGTAAGGATCGTTGGATCCACTTGAGAGTCTGAAACAAGAATTGTTGGTTTGAAGATAAACCCGGATTTCTTCCAACAAAAAGGTGGCATCTTATCTTAGAAATCTTATGGTATCATCTTGAAATGAAGAGATGATGTTTTTCCGGTTTTCTCCAATAAAGAAATGGTGAAGGATCATTATCATCATCATCATCATCATCATCATCATCATCATCATCACCACCACTTCTTGGAGATCCACCCCATAACCCACCCTGGCTGCGAGGTTTGGGGGGACGATGAGTCCCACCCCTAGAGATTTGTGTCACCAGATAAAGGCGGGAACTTTGGGGGGGTTCAGCAGCTGCCAGTTTCGGCGGGGTTGATGATGGGGGGTTGTTATACCTCTATAAATGGCCTTATAAATGGGTAGCTGGGGGTTATAACCTCTACATGTGGAGTTATAACCCCTAGGCCCTATGGTGGTTTCATCTAAAAATGGAATCAAAGAATGAGAAAACATTTGAGGTATATACCCTCTCTGAAACGAACAGTTCGCCGTAGCCCCTGAAAATAGGTCGAAACCTGAAAAGGAAAGTAAGGATCGTTTTCCAAGCATTCCTTTTCTCTAAGAAATCTCCAACAGGACCCACTGAACGGACCCCGGCTTGTGACCAGTCCAGATATTTGAAAGACTCAAATCCAAACATTTCCTAAATCTGCGTTCCCTTTTGAATTGTGTTCTTCTCGATCCACCAGGGATCCATCATTGGGAATGATTCGATTCTCCCCAAACACAAACCATACTGTTGATGGCAGACATCCTGCACCACCTGGGATGTATAAAACCCTGTAAATAACGGGATAAACTGTCAACCTCAACTGGTTATATAGCCGGATTTCTTCCATCAACCATACCTTTCAATTGATGGGATGATGATATGATCATTCTCCACCTTGGCTTTGAGAAGATCATCTTCCTTTCTGAAGGAGTTTGGTGTTGGGATATTTCACATTGAGACATGATTGAAAAAAGTTGGTGTTTGGAACCTAAGGTCCAATGTAAGATATTTTTACTCAACAGGTGGTTCTTCACATCTACTTTCTAGCTGGTGGTTTCAACTATTTTTTTTTCACCCTGAAATCTTGGGGAAATGATCCCAATTTGACGCATATTTTCCATGTGAACATTCCATTGGTGTCGTCGACTCACGAGGTCGTGCTGAACCCACAGAACTGGCTCCATTGGTTTCACACCTTTCGTTTGACGCGGCCGAAACGAACCAAAAAAAAAAGGACGGTCACGTCAGCGCTGCAGAAGGGACGGGAGAAAATGATAGGGTTTTGTTGGAGCTTGGAGCACCAGGGTAGTTATTTTGTTTTTTTTGCTTGTAGAAGACGACGGGAGATGAGTGACTTTGAGTCCAAGTATATATATATATAAGTATATATTATATATAATATGCATATTTCAAATATCAGCCATGGGACATAGAACTTTGGAGGTGTTTAAACCAAGACGCAGAATCAAAGAAGTTTGTTTTGTTGAAGGCATTTCCTCCCAAACAAACCTTTGTTCGAGTTTTGTGCTTCTCCCCGGTGGAAGGCTGCTTTTGTTTTTTGTTTGCAACAAGCACCGGAGAAAATGATTTCAAGGTGCACATTTGCTTGCAACTAAACAGCATGTGCGACAAAACAACCCGGGAAAACCAACATGACAATGGAAAAACAATCATTTGAAGAGGTATCTTCCATTTCAAGAATGGTGATTTTCCAGCTAGCCACGTTAGTTTTCGGGGAGGGGGGGGGTACCATTTTCTATGTATCTCCTTCTACCAGCTTCAGATGAGCAGAGTCACATCACCCTGGTGACCTGGGTGTTGTCATGGGGATTTGCATGTCATCATTGCAGATGAGTTAAACACTCTTACATTTAACCATTCTGTATGAATCATACCAAAAATTGGAGATATCTTAAACGAAATTTGGATCTTTCTCCAAGAGTACAATCCTCCAACTGAAAACCAACAACTTCCAAAAGGGGGGAACGACTATCTAGATACTCAGACAATGGCTAGCCTTCAAGCTTTTGGGGATTCTACTGTATATTTTTTTAAAGTAAAAATACAGTTTAAACTTTTACCCCCCCTCCCCAAAAGTGTAACAGTTAGCCTATGAAAAGTTACCTATATAAACCCAAAATCTTCCATTCCCACCATTTTTTCAGGGTTATATATAACCCCAATATACCCCATTTATAAGTAGGTTATAACCCACTTACTAACCTAATACTAATTTCCTGGGACATCCAAGTGAGTACATTGGACCTTTGATTGTCTGAGTAAGGCTAACCACCAATTCCTCCACCAAAAAACCAGGCCTTTGAGCCACCACAGCGTTGGCCTGGCACTGCTGCTGTGAAGGCCGGACGTGTTTTGATGCTTTTTTTGGGGGGCCTATTTTTTTAAAAGAAAAAACAACGACTTTTTTTTTTGCAAAACTGGATTAAGATCAACATGTTTCATGATTTTCTTTTGTTTTGCACAGTTTTTTTTTGGGGGGGGATGTTGATTGTTGGTTTGGTGCTGCCAGGGGGAGACCATCCAAGAAAGGCTGCAAAAGCAGAAAGCCGAGGAGATTGGTGGGCTTAATCACCAACTAGCAAAACAGCAACTAGGTGTAACTATCCATTGATTCGTGTTTTTCTTTTTTTTAAACAAAATGATATGAAATGCGAGAAATTCATTCACCATCTGCCATTTATTTTCTTCAAGTCTGAGTTGTGCCCCATCCATCAGCGGCTGAAATGAGCAGGAGTTGCGAAAACATGCTGCCAAGAAGACCATGGAAGTGGGGGTATTCCTGGATTGAACGAAAGGGAACGAAGGGGAACGGTAATAGGGACATTCGACAGTCTCAACCAAACTTATTGGTTGGTGTTGGTGTTTCTTGAAGGTTCCAATCCCTGTTGCTAGAAAGTATCCCTCTTTCCGCTGTGTTCCACTGGCCAATATGACAGTTTGGTGGTGTGATTTTTTGCATTCGCATTCCTTTGGGAAGTTCGAAAAAAATCTGGGTGGAAAAACACAGCTCTAGTTGGTGGTTTTAGATATTTTTCATTTTCACCCTTAGCTGGGGAAATGATCCAATTTGACGAGCATATTTTTCAATTGGGTTGAAACCACCAACTAGAGCTGGTTTGAAAACACGGTGAAACTCCACTTGATCGTGGACTGACTGAGGCGCAGAAACAATGGTGGAGTCATGGCTTGCATTGTGAAGGTTGGATTTTTTTTGTTCGGATGAAGTTGGAGTTGTGAAGGTTGGGAGCCTCCCTAAGAGCCAGGCAGCGAATAGGAAAAAAAATATCTGTCTTGCATGGGCATGTTGGAGTCCTTTGGAAAGGACAAGGTTCGATTGGTTTCAATAAACACGCCAACCTGGCCGATTGATGAGATATTTTGGCTCCAAAATTCTTGGATTTCAAAAAGGAATTTGATTCATGCTTAGAATACTGAAAATATGATTCAAATCTGTGGTTCCAAATTGATACTCCAAGTTTTTTTCAGCCAAGACCACATGATGCATGTTTGGACGGACATGACTGTTCACAATTGTGGGTCCGTGGGTCCAGGAAAAATCCGGTGGATCTCGCGAACCTCTCACAGGGTGAAACATCCAGCCGTGCAAAATGTTTCGGGCAGCAAAAGAGACACCCTTTTTATGATGTTCTTCTTGGTAGCCACAACCTACCGAAAACCCAAACTCAACCACTCAACCCACCGCCAAGCTTCCTAACCAACCACAACCAAGCAGAGCGATCCAGCCTTGTGTCCAAGGAATGGAGGACCAGCAGCACAGGTAGCCAAAGCTGCGCAGGCATCAGCGGCAGCACATGCTGCAGCAGCCGCAGCACAGCAGGTCGGATCTCCCAAAGTCAAAGATCACTGAAAAAGCACAAGTTTTTTGTGAAGTGGATGGGGGGTTGTTAACAAGTTGTTACAAAATGACATTTTTTGTTGCTGAAGTGCGATGTCAAACCCACAAATTGAAACACATGTATCTGTATATTATATACTTGTTAAGTCTATTTGTATATTCCGAAAAAAAAACCCTTTGTGTATTTTCGTTTCTTTTTCATTGTGCCAAAAAAAACCCACGGGATCCGAACAACTTTTTTCGTGGATGGTCATTATGACTCCCAAAGAGGTCCCATCTTTTTTGCTTTTGTGCCATGTGCTCCAGTTCCTTTGTCCTATGCTGTCAATTCAAATCGTGCCCATCCGAGTTTTCGGAGGGACGGGCGACTCCAGAATTGTTCGGACGGAGATCACTGAATTGACTTGAACTTGTTGGAATCTGTGGATGGTTATGATCCCATCATTTGAGGCAGCATCATCTTCATCTTCCTCTAGGCTTCGGGGCCCAAAATGACAGGTTTGGATGCAATAAGGTCATATAGGGTTCAACCGGGCTGGCTTTTCAACGGCGTCCAAGGATTGAATGAGTAGATATTTGGGCCATGATTTGTCAAGATCTTCATTGTGACCATGTATTTTTGTCTTCAAGAATGATTGGTAAAGGGGAGAAACCAGGAGAAACCTTCCAAATTCTGGCAGATGAACATCTGGCAGGGAACGTCCTAAAAAAGTGAAGCTCTTGAAAGACATAGATGCAATACGGCATCAAAAACGCACACACACTCTTGCACTTTTGGTTGGTTGGCCATGTGTTACCAAAAGTTATTTGCTTATTTGGGTTGAAATCAGCAAACTTGGGAGCGGCAACAAAAATCACCTTGGTGTAAAAAAAACCTCTCCTTGGTGATCCGATTTTCGACCAAAAAAAGCACATCTAAAGTCCAAGTTGCATTTTCATCCCTTGGCCCTTCACATTTTCTTCGTCAAAGTATGATTGGGAGTCGGGAGTGCTGCTTCTGGAGGAAAGGGGGAATTCCTCGAAATCCTCTTTTTGGAACGATGTTCCAAATGCCCCGTTGGCAACAGTTTCCTATGAAGGTGATGTCAATCAATCAGTTCCGAAGATAGATCTTTCCGGTGGTTGCAACGTAGTATCTATCATAGATGAACCCCGATATTTCAGGAGGTTCAAATGCATTGATAACGAACCAACCCAGAATTTCATAATTCAGGTCGTGCATTTACAGACTGACAGTACTATGACTCCTTCCATCCATATTCTAAGTGTTGCTCCAAGGTTGTCATACATGTAGATAGTTCTTGCACACACACACACACACACACACACCCTACCGGGAACTAACTAGCATATCAAACTCTTGGGAAAAAGCAAATTCATTAGGAACATAGCACTTTTGAGAAGCGAGCAGTCTTCATTCCCAAGTTGAGCTCTCGAATATACACCGCCAACATCCACCGACATCCATCACCATCCATCAACCAATGATTTATTTAAGATATCTTTTTTTTAATTCTCACTACTAACTACTTGCTATACCTACTAACAATTTAATAAGAGCCCAAAATATCTTTGTAAATTTGCTATCACCTTTAAAAGAAGTGTTACATATGTCTGTAGACTTTCCTTTATTTTTCTTTATTTTTGATGTTTTTTCTTTTAAAACTTTTTAAAAATAAAAAATCTTTAAAAAACTTCGGGGGATCTAGGGGATCTAAGGGTCAAGGATCTAACCCCAACAACAGAATCAATGATGAAATATTCGTGATTTTCTGTTCTTTATGAAAAGGATTGCAGCTTACAGCCCGGAAAACTAACAACATGGACCCTATAGAAATGATGCTTCTCCAATCATCTGAATCTCCCACCACATTAGCCAAGCGGTTGACGATCGAGGCCTGTGGCTGGCTTTAGCAATGCCTGGGAAGCAGTGACACTGCGCTTAAGTGCAGTGGATCCTTCCATTCTGGTGCGCAGGGTTGGGAGCTGGCGGGGGGGCATGAACGAGGCTTTTTTTTTGCTGCATATGAAAAAAGATGTTACCTACACTTACCTTTGGAATTGACTTAACTGGCTCGAAAAAATATTTGGTGCTGCTTTAAGACTTATGGCAAAAAACCAGCAAAGAACCAAGACAAGGGGGGGAAAGAGAAGTAGGACACCTGGGTCACCTGACTTTGGAGAGGGTGATGGGGCTCACCAGTTGCATTGAGATGTACTGTTTTTGCGACGTGAAAAAACTTTGTTGGGAAGATCAGGGATTGCTTTGTGATCCCAATACACAGTTACTGTATCATTTTTGGCTACACCAAGGCTGATAAACTTCATTGGTTGCGGTCTGATATGAAGGCAAATGCAAACGATTCACCTTCTGCATTTCTATTGTTTCTTTTCAAACTGCCCTATTTTGAATTAAAAAAACATGACGAAGCCACCCGGAGCCGGGGACATTTCACGAGATTTTATGCTGCGCCTGGCCATCAAAAAAACCGAAGCGTCATCAGCTATCAAAGTTGATTGGATGCGACCTTGAGATGCCTTGGAAAAAAACAATGTTGGAATCAAGGTTTGTAGAGGTTTGTCGTTTTTAGTTGAGTTTTCCCCAAATAGCCTTAGCTGGAGTTCTTACTTCAAGGATCGGGAGTTCTTTTTGCTGAAAATCCATTCTGAGATGTGGACATTGCAGCTGGATTATACTTTAAGTTGGTAGAAATGCTTGTGAGTTTTGTGTGGAAGTTCACAAGATAAGGGTGGACTCTGACTCCACCAAGCAGTCAGATGAATCTTTGAATCTTTTTTATTCCAAAACAACTCCAAAGCAAAAATGCACATCCTTACTGTTGCTCAAAAGAACGTTTCTTTCTTTTCTTAATCATGGCGTTTTTATGGCGTTTTTCTATTTACCTTCCCTCTTCCAGGAACTTTATACCTGGAAACTTGCAGCTTCTGACACTTTCAGATCTCTCACATCATTCCTTGCAGCTTCGCCGCGCCATGGGCATCCATGGGCTGTTGGAAACGCCGGGTCAACCGGGTGAGTCCCGAGAGTGTTGAGGACGCCAAGGTCGAGGTCGATGCTGCTGTGCCTGACCGTCCTCCGGCAGTGCCTGTGGATAGGGTGAAAGAAATCTTCCTTTCTGCTCGAGAGAGGCAAGAGGAGGCCTGGCAAAGACAGGTGGATTTAGGGTGGAGATTGAAGACATATATAGTAAATCTGTACAATATATGCATGTAGATTCTTATTGAAAAAAGCCTTGAGTGAGGATTCAGTTATGATTCAACTGAGTTGCTGGTGCTGCTGCTGGTGACACTGTTCAACGATAATCACGCTGACAACTGTCAGTGGTGATGATGGATATGGTTGCCAACAGATCCTCACCCTAGCAACTTCAGTCACCTGCAGTTTGGACTAGCAGGAACTCCGATTGTCAAAATGACTACACTGCTGCCGATACAGGATTCCGTGTGAATCCAAATGTCCTACTGAAAAATACACAAAAACATCAATGTCTCTTATTCAATTTGAAGATTTTCTATAGATTTTTAGAAGGGTTGGCCAGATGTTCCAGGATGTTCCAGTTGGTTTGCTAATGTTTGCTATCAGTATTTCGGAACCCAACGTACTCACTTGTGTGGTAAGATGAAGCTCCAAATTTGGTTAGAAGATTCATCATTTCTGAATAGAAATACACAAAACTACACAAACGTACCACAGGCCTGAGCTCCCCCCCCTCTACAACTTCTGAAAATTTGATGGTTGGAAAAAACGACCTTTTTTTTGGATGGTAGCGTTTCAGCGGCTATTGTTAAACTTCTGGGGGTACATATGTATGTATATACATTTATATACAGATATGACAAAACATAGTATGAGAGAGAGAGAGTTATATATATATATATAGTTATTATTTTTACACACATATTAATAAAACAGACACACACACACACACACACTAC
>DF241427.1:25406-40058 GCA_000507305.1 Breviolum minutum Mf 1.05b.01
AGAGAGAGAGAGTATATATATATATATAGTTATATTTTTTACTACACATATTATAAAACAAGACACACACACACACACACACACTTTCACAGCTACAAAAACCTTGTGCAATTCGTATGCTTGCATCTCCAACATTTATCAAACCACCCTCCAGGTGGGTGGAACAGCTGGAGCCGAATGGGCACATTTGAAGCTGCCTGCAGAAAACTGGGGCATCAGTCAAGCGCAGTTGACGGAGTTGGCGACGTACCGTTGATGGAAGTTGATCTGTGTAGAATGGTTTTTCAGATTTGGTGGGTTGATTTACATTTGCATAGATTCACCGGCAGAATAGGGGTTGTTTTTACTTGGTTGATTTAATGTTTCTCCATCTCTTTCTATTATTAGACTAAAATGTTTGATACCCGAGCACCACATCTGTGCAAGATTATCGATTCATGATTTAGTCAAAACAGGTACCCTCTGGTAAACCAACATAGCAATGGAAAATCCATCATGTGAAGATGTATCTCCTATCTAAAATGGGTGTATTCCATTGCCCATGTGAGTTTACCAGAGGGTATTTTTTTAAAAATCAGCCTTGGAAGAAAATTCAGGGACCTCGCCATGTCGATATTTCCATCTCTTAAGTCAACTTCCAAGGCAACTGCACGAGATGCTAAAAGATGGCGACTTGAGAAACCCTTCGCGGATGGAATGTAAAGAGCAACAGATTCCCTACTACGAAGCTCGGCTGCTGAAGTTGGTTGTTGTTGTTGTTGTTGTTGTTGTTGTTGTTGTTGTTGTTGTTGTTGTTGTTAAATGGATTTTGAAACATGGGTAAGTTTTTTTCTTTCTGAACATATTTTCAAATTAAGTATATGGTTGATTGAGTTTTTTTCGGGTATAACGGTGATATCCCGGGGGCTCACCGAATAAGTCGTCTTTTGGGGGATGAATCATGAAGGAGTTTGGAGGTGGTTGCAGCTAGCAACCTTTCAACATGCAATGGTTTTTTTGTTCTCAGCATTTGGCAGCACCAATTTTTGCCAGCTGTTTTGGAAGATGAAGGAATGCAGGATTTACTGTACAAATGGTGAAGAATTTTGTACTGTAGATTTTTGGATGTTTTTTTATTCTTCGTCCATTTTTTAGACTGGTATGTGAATGCCATCTTTCCATAGCATCCTCAAATCTTACAGCATCTTGTTTTTTCTCCTACCTTTCCGACCTTTCGCACTTCTGAGGATGATGCCAAATTTCATGATGTGAACATCGGGCCAAACATGCATCAAATCAATAGTTGGTATATTAGGCCAACAACGCAACGCAAGGATCCTTGTCATGGTCTCCCATGTCTTAGCCACTCGGAACTGGAATTTGGGGGTTGGTCTCACCTATATAGTCATGACACTTCTTGTGGTGGGATCTAATGGTTGGATAATTGATGTCCCAACCAGGGGATTCAGATGTGATGGTGGGGACCTTTGAAAAGATGAATTGGTGGTGGTAGATTTGTTTCTTTTTATCAGCACTTTGGATCATCAGTTGCGCAAAACAAGAAGATGGTTTTTTAAACAGCCTTTTTTTTTAGCTGGGCGTGATTTACATCCAACCATGGTGATTTTTGTCATTTTGAGGGGGGTTGTACACTCTGGTAAACTAAGATATCAATGGAAAATGGACCCGGATTGAAGATGCATGGACCCTATTGAAAATGGGAATATTCCAGCCAGCTATGTTAGTTCACCAGAGGTAAGTTAAGTGACTAAGTTCAAGTGATCATCTTACCCGACTTGCCCAAAGGTTCTTTGCAAGGTTTGCAAGCTGAAAGGGAAGTGAACTTGTGAACCAACAGCCCTGAATGCATATGGGCAAGCTTACCAACAATCATTTCAAACAACGCGACAACTCCATAGGTCGAATAAGTCGCTTATGATATGTGTTCCCTAAAAAATGCTTGGAAAGGCTTCTAATTCTAAGCATTGTTTCATGTTTCCCACTTGAATCGTTGGTGGTTTTTTGGTTTCACCATTAGTTTGACAGGGAGTTTTCCCCTGAAAATATATTTCCAAAAGGAAGCCGGATCGTCTTCCAAACTGCCACCATTTTTCAGGGGCGAGCTCTTAAACTTCGGGGGTGTACCATTCTTTATAGGGTTTCCCATTATTTTCACGTACCCCAATTTTTGGAAACACCCATATTGGTTCGTTGGAAACACCCATATAAACCGCCCATTTTGGTTGACAGATATACTCAGGTTATGCTTTACATTGCAACTCTCTCGGGCTTCACTGTGATCTCTTTATCTCACATGCCTGGTCTGAAGGTCAGTTGGGACAAGGGTCTGAAGGTCAGTTGAGAGTGTTGGTATACCAAAGCATAGGAATGTTTGGGGGTTGCGGGGTGCTAAAAACCACCTAACAATGGGTAAATCATCTGTTTATTTTTAATGGTACGGGAACCGTACCTGCACGATCCAAATCCATTGTTACCAGTGTTTTTTCGACAGGGCCCAAACAAATACGGTATTTTCCGGCGCAGAGACCTTTGGTTTTTATGTGAGGCTCAAGGTTTCACACCATGAGATTCCTTCAACATTTCACCCAATGAGATTCCTTCAGAATTTAAAAAAAACTTGCCCAACTTGTCAAGGCTATTGCCTTCTCACCGAATAGTAGATTTGATCACACAAGTATATACCTTGAAAGGCCTTCCAGGTGATTTTATTGTGATCCGCCTTTTTTTTTGCTCCGCGAGGAGTTTTCGAACTCTGCAATACGGTGAATCAAAGTTGGCCTGACTCTTGTGTTGGAGCATACATTTGCTCACTGGCAAATCCACAAAATTTGCCAGAACTCATGAGCTGCGGCAGCAAAATATGGGAGGGGGTGGTGAACATGTTCGATAGCTAGCACAAAAAACAGCGGAGCCTTTCAAGGTAAAAGCAATACCTGTATCGGTATGGCATATATATATATATAGCATATATATATATATATATTCATACCACCTTTTGCCGTAAAAAATCAACTAAATGTAGGTAAATATACTAGTCCCATAGATGGACCATGGGATAGTCTGTGTTTTTGCAGTCTAAGGAGCCAGATGATTCAGACACCCTCAGAGTCACCCTTCTTCCGTGTATTGCTGACACGGCCAAAGGACCTACAAATTCGTTTCGGGGAGAGTTGCATTGGGGATGCCCTGTTCGATATTGGTGTGACTTGTGTTCCATTTTGTGTTTGCATGTACCTGTTTGTTTTGGTTAGAATTGATGTTTTGGTTAGAATTGAATGTTTTTGCCTTTTGCACGGCATTCCATTGTGAAGAACTTTGGGTTTTTGGGCCCTGCGTGGACGGAGTTCTATGGGGGGAAGGCGTCCCAGAACAATGTACAAGTATGAGCTAGGGAAGTACCATATTATCTCATCCCCATTACCCATCTTCAGAATTGGCAGCAGACGTGGAAAAAGTATCTTTCAAGTCCAGTGTAAATTGCGCATTTACTCCACGTTCGGAGTGATGCAAAGACCATTTGTACAGACCCTATGGTGTGACTTGCCATTCCAACGTGGTTTACATGTTTTGGTCAATCTTTTCTGACAATACTCTTACCTTTTCTGCTAAAATCATCGGCGTTCCATTGGGAGAAATTGGTGGGGTGATTTTTGGGACACCCCTGGCGCGTGCGGCCTTCCGTTGGGGAGAACATTCTGGTGGAAAAAACTGGTCTGACGCGGTAGCGGCTAGTCATCGGCCGTTGGCCTTCTTCGATATTATGCGCTCCTGTTGGTCCAGGAGATGTTGATGGTTGCCAACTCCAATGTAGCCATTCACTCAAGACTTTGGTGTGTATACGAGGCGAGGATGGTGAGAGGATTGGAGAGGATTGGGATCCCAAATCACAGCTTCACATTTCAGTGAAAGAAAACCAAATGGCCAAAAATCTGCGAGTCGGCAATTTATATAGTATAGGGAAATCGATCCGTTTGACCTTGCGCAATTAGATTTGATATCAAGTTGTTAGATGCTTGGTGCTTCACATGCCCACTATCCGACAAGAAGCGAATCCAAATTTTGAAAAAAGTTGAGGTTGGTGAACTACCTGAATCGAAGTCACCCAAATTAGCATGTTTTTTAAACACTGTCGAATGACATGACCAATGGTGACCTGTGTGAAGGGCCATTGACTTGAAAACTGAGTATCTAAGTTATGTATCAATGAATGACGAGGTTTCCGCCATAGATCTCGACGTTTCCAAGGTGGAATCGTGGAAAATTGACCATCAAGTCGCCAAAGTCATGTTGGTACAAAAGGAGGTATGACAACCTGAACTTTGGGGTGAAAACCTTGCAGCTCAACTGAAATTCCTGCCTTAGCAGCTAGTTACGTGACCATCTTCTGCGCCTTTAATTTTTGTGCCCTTGTTTTGCAGGCATATTGTGCACAACATTTGCAGAATCTTGGAGAAGTGTATTTCGTCAATTTGTCGATTTGTGTGCTGGCGATTTACTTATTTGTGCTCTTCACATGGACTCCTGTGAATTTTTAGATAGAGGATGTTCATACTGAGGGAAAGGAAACAAGGCGGCCTCAGCTGAAAAATATGCACAGGGTGAACTTGGACCCATTGAACCTTTTCCGTCAGGGAATTGCAATCCTGAGATGTCAGGTTCCAATTGCTTCCATCTGTCATTTCCTAAGGATCTCCATGTCTGTGGTGGGTGATCCGGAGTATCTTGAGACTGATATTTTTGACGGACATAGCGACACAGGGGGTTGTTTTGGGGATGTTTTCAGGCAAATTATCTAAAACCACCTTTGATCTGATCAAGCATCCAGGGTAAAGTCTCATTCATTTGCCTTTGTTGTTGTTGTTGTTGTTGTTCTTGTTGTTCTTGTTGTTCTTGTTGTTCTTGTTGTTCTTCTTCTTCTTGTTGTTGTTGTTGTTGTTGTTGTTGTTGTTGTTGTTTCTCGTTCCTTCTTGTCCCTTCCACCCCCCCAAACAACTGGTCCCTTACACGAAGCAGGCACTTGGCCACCAACCGTTCCGCTTCGCACAGCGTCACCTCTGCCATCCTACGGGCCGTGGCGGCGCGGCGGCGCGAGCTGGCGCTGTTGGATGCGGCAGAAGATGCGGCGATGGAGCCAACAAATGGGAAGGGTTCTGGATAGTTGGTTCAAATGGAGCCGTGATGGAGCCGTGATGGTGGTTGAGAAGGATGATGATGATGATGATGATGATGATGATGATGATGATGATGATGATGATGATGATGATGATGATGATGATGATGATGCCAAAAACTTGGTGATGAATTTTTCCCTACTTCAATGCTGAGCTTCTTTGGAGTTGCGAGGATTCAACATTTTTTGCAGCGTGAGGACATGGACGTCATCGCCGCAGGCTTTTACCATCAACGCTTCCTGCGTTGGCAGAAGCGTGCAGAGCGCCAGACAGCAAGGGCGGTGAAGCGCATGAAACGTGCGCTGGATGTGCGGAAGGTGGGAATGTCAGTTGCCATGAAGCAGGAGTCAAACAAATAAGGGGAAGTAGCAAACATCATACTAGGTCTGGTGAGTGTGCAGTAGCTATATGCATCTAGAACACTCGGTGGTGCCATGACATTATGATCTTTTCTTTTGGAGACTTTTTCATTTGATGATGTCAGTTTGACGTTTTCTAAAAGAACGTTTTCCGCACGGGAACAAGCAAGTGGCTGACATCACATAGCTGCATTGCTGGTTGTCATCACACGTCTTGACTGGCTCTTCCGTATTCAATCAAACGTTACGGGCCTGACAGGCAGCAATTATATGAGACGATACTTGTATGCCTCGCCGCCATATGTCGAGGCAAACTGTAGCTGTCCAGAAGACGGTGCAGCCATTCTAAGCGACTTGGTCCCAACATGTTTTTGTTTCAAGGTGCGCGGTTAGTGGCTCTTTCGGAAAGTAAGGACAGTGTGACACTTTTGAATGTGAAGATGAAAGGCTTCAGTATCCAACGAGTTTGACGTCCAACTGAAAGCCAATGCATTGACTCTTTAGGCTGGAAGGCAAAAAGTCTTAAGATTACGTGGTAGTACATAGTCCTTCCAATCACACGTCATCATTGGGACTTAAAGGTTCAATGGTTGGGCACATCATGGTTACGTCCCACCTACCGTGACCTGGTGTCGTGCCCAGCCGTCACCGTGTAGTAGCGGCCAAGGAGAAATTGGTGATGTTGATCAGATCAACTCGATGTTACATGGATCCGATGGGAGTTGTGATGATTTTTTTTGAGGAAGGGAAGACGTGGTGATTGTCTACCAATGTTGCTTGAAATCCCACAAAAGCCTGAAATTTCTGTGGGTCTCAGTTCTGAAATTGTGGGTTGATTGGAAACAAGTGGTTTGAGTGTCAGACATTTCCAAAGGTTCACAGATTTAGAGGTCAAAGTGTTTGAACTCTTCTTTTTTGAGAGATAGCAAATCTGCATAGCTTCTATGTGACCATATCTTTTTATCCATGACATCCATCATAAATGTCGATGTCAGTTATTTTTCCAGCTACAAGCAATAATCTGCCAAACAAGTTCCAACCCCAACGACCAAATGCCTCAAGCTATACCGACTTTCGACCCGACCTCACCCGACATCGCAAGAAACATCAAGAAACCCATCAATGACCAACACATTCAGGTTTTTATAGCAGGTTATTGTTGCACATCTATACAAGTACCAGATTTTTGTTGTGCAGTCCATATCAGCTACATAAGGTTGCCAATCGCATTTGTCAACAAAAATTCCAACCAACGACAAAACCATGCCCCGAGGTTATGCGAATTGATTCTGAAGGACCAACTCAGGCGTGTTCCGGCGCCCGATCCTGGCAAAGTGAAACTCACCTGGTATCCAGGTGCCTTGGAGATCGGTTGAGAAGTGGTTTCGGAAGGAATTCCAGGTGCTTGGATGGGAGTTCCAAGGAGGGAAGATGGCTGAAATTTGATGAAAAAACGCCCTTTTGAACAATTTCATCTCTATTTTTAGACCTCTCCCTTTCTGTGACCTGGTATTTTTTGGTTAAAGACCAAAACGAATCGATGAATTTTGCGCCTCCAAATTCGCGGCCTTAAGACTTCATTGAATGTTCTTAAAGCTCACACGTTAAGAACGAGTTTTTTGTGTCACTTTGGATCGACATCTATCCAGGATAAAAGAAGATGCACCGCATTTACATCGATTTACAATTGATCAACATTTTCCCAATGAGCAGTGTTGCTTTTTGGTAACCTTTTTGGTGATTTTTTTTTTCGAGAGGAATCCTCAACAAAACACTGCCTTTCGCTGCCAATAGGTCAAGATGTCATCGAGTTCATCTCTCAGATGTTCAATTGCTGAGGGATGGGCAGCCCATCCCGGCGGCCCGCCAACCCCCTGTGTTTGAAGGTGTAAAAAACCGGTGCAGCACCTAAGATTGGTGTTTTGCGCAAAAACAAAAAAAGTTTTCAAGAGGGGAATCTGCAGCGAATTAGTGGAGACATGTCCAGTTTGGGATTTATATCTACATCTACACGGTTGAACCATGTGTATTATTATTATCATTATTATCATTATTAATTATCATTATTATTATATTATAATACATAATTACCCAAATATATGTGCAGCAATGGTCTGGACATGTCCTGGACTTGAAATCCGAAGAAATCCAAAAAATACTTTTTTTGGCATCACCAAGATCCTATGTCTGGGGCCTCGCTGAGCGTTGCACAAATTCTTTCAGGAGGAAGACAAGAAAGCGCGGAAAGCCTTCGAAGAAGAGCTGGAATTGGATGATGAGGGTGTGACTTGCCAAATCTTAATTCACCACATATTTTGTTTGAATGATTCGCTGATAGCAAATGAATGACTATGACTAAGAGACTTAGTCTTGGACCGGAAATCTTAGTGCTCGAATGGCTCGAATGTTAGTTATAAAAAACCATAAAAACTGGGGATACAAAAACCCATCAACTCTTGGCTATCCTGGCTGCGGCTGTGAATCATTGGATATCTCCATGTTGTTACAAACATCTCCTGTCAAAAAATATATCGTAATATAGAGAAAGTATATATATATACATATAGGCAACATCTGTGTATCAGTGTATTTAAATGATATATATATACATATATACGTATATATATAATATAATATACATACCCTGTGTATGACAACCTCGGCCAAAACCTTTATATCTTGAGGATCTCGGACCACTTCCCTTATCGGATGGGAATCATGAAGCCTTTTATGGGTCGGTTGTTTTTGAGGCAACATTGGGCCTGAGTTTCCTTAACAAAGAGAAGTTGCATATGGTTTTGAAAGAAAAGGTGCCAACCAAAAAAAATGGGGGAGAACGGCTTGGGTATGACCCAATGGGACCCATCTTGGACCCATCTTTAAGGGGATCAAACTTGATGCAAATGTATGGGTGATTTTGTGGGATTTCCCTTAGAATAATTCATTGTTTGGTTGGCAATGTAATGACCCCTGAGAACTGCGAAGGAAGGAAGTTGGGTGATTTTGTTCATTTTTCCAAATGATCCAGGTGATTTTTCCTGGAGAAAATGTGCATAGATTTCTAGGTGGTGGGACATTTTTTCATCCCAAAGTCTGTGGGACTCTGGACTCGCTGAACTCCTGGAAGATAGATTTCTTGTACATCATTTCGTGATGTTTCTCTTGGGATAGTGTTTAGAATGCTTGATTTTATCAAGACCGGGCTCAGACGGGGTTGTAGATCTATGAAATGGACATACACCATCATACACCCGCAAAGTTTAACATAACCCCTGAAAACGGATTCTTGGAAGACGATCCTTTCCTTTTGGGTTTCGGTAACTTTTCAGGGGAAAACCTCGCTGTTAAACTTTGGGGGTGTACTGAGCCGGCTGCATCCTGCCAGATGTCTGTCATTTTTGTGGATCTTCCGGGCATCACTTTTGGTACGAAGGGAATCATTAATGGAATTGGCTGAATAGCTATGGCTATGATCCTTTCATAGGATAAAGCTTTTCAATTCAAATTTAGCTTCGAAGTGGAAAAAACTACCCTTTCCCCCACAAACATGGAAGATCATGGAAGTGGAAAACTACCCCAAATGAAAGGAAACTGCTATTGGAGGGAAGCATTTTTCACTTCCCTGATTATGGGAGGAAGGGTAATTACTCACCATTTGCAAATTCATCATGCCTTGATTCTACCCTGTCGGATCTCCTTTGGCCAGGAGAATTTCAAATGGAAATGGCACCAAAGGTGACTTCCGTCGTGGGGCGGTGTGATGGACGCATGAATTCAATTTTCTGGTCAAATTATAGGAAAGTCACACGAACCTCACCGCAAAAGGTCGAAGGGAAGTTCCCTTATTTCAGGGAAATCCAGAATTGGTGAAATATTATGATTTGGCCAGATTCATCTAGAATCAAGCACTATCGTGGTAGACCGTCCCTGGATCGCGAAAACTGGACGATTCAAATTGGAAGGAAAAATAATCACACCAAAATTTATACCAGAAACATCCCATGTCAATCAACCAGGGAAAAGTTTTTTGAAGAATTATGTGAGTTGGTCACCTTTTCAGGAGTTGATCCCGTTTGTAAAAATCCATCTATTCATCGATAAAACACCTGCAGGACTCACTTGGTGAGACAGAAAATTGCAGAGGTGCCACCAAACCCGCCCCAAAAGCCCGCGCATTTCCAAACGATTTGTTGGGGACCTATGGCTACGGCTATGGTATTGCTATAGTAAGATGTGGTTTGCTACCAAGTAGTGTGCCGCCTATGAGACGCTTGGGGCTTGCGGACAGGTGAGGATTTTATTCTTTCCCCTGGTAAATCTAGCCGAAATATGGTTGGCCACATTTATTTGATTGCAATTTAGCAAGGTGCAATTGATTTGTGATGCCAGAAGCCTTGTTTCCGGGTGGTGAACTCTTATACGTTTTCATCAGTATAGTATTGATGGACAAATCGTGAAGCGATTACAGTAATTGATAAGGTACATTTGACACTTGCTTTTTCACCTCCCAACCAGTACAGTATTTTTGTTTGTGAGAGTCTATCAGCCGTGTGTCTGTAAAAATAGTTTGCCTGGGGTACATTTTACCAGAGTGGAATTCTGAGGAATATCCTCACATGGTCAGGAACAGATGAATGTTCGCAGGATCAGCAAAGCTTTTGGGGAGGGAAAAAAAATTGCCTTTTTTAAAAAGGACCTAACGAACCATCGGCTGATATTTGTTGAGAATGGTCTTGTGGATCATTTTTTTCAAAGTGGTCCGAAAACATTAAATTCAATTCAACCTGTAAACTTCACTAGTGATTTTTGGCTGAGAATCGAGGATATCTTCCCACATACTCCCCCTTCATCACTCAACAGTCTCTCCAGTTCCTCAACAGTTGGTCAACCATTTTTTTGTCCACGCCGGTGCTGCTGTTTTTTTTGGGGCTCAGAAAAAACAACCCACAAAGGTGGCCTTTTTTTTTCAGCAAAATCGAAGGTTCCAAGATCTGAAAATTTTCAGTGGTCTGGAAGTCTACCCTTCTTACAAGTTTTACAAAACAACTTTTTTTGGAGGTGAACGAAATTGTGACAGATATTTAAAGTTGAAGTTTAGAACATATGAAGTAGGTGTTTGAACAAGGACATATGATACAATAATAGCAGAAATTATGTTACGCGGTCCAACAAATCAGCCTTTTGGAAGACTTGAAGCTGCTACTCTAATGTTGAAATAATTTCATCAGCAGCTATAAAGCCATCCATTTCTTTGAACAACATCTGCCTTTTCAGGCACTTTTGCTCCAGCAAAGTGACATCTCACCCCAAGTATTTCTTACCAAAGACTTCAAAAGATGATCAAATATTAAGAACTCAAAAAAAGGGGGGGTGTACAAGAGGCCGAAAAAGCAGGGCGTTTGTTTTGGTTGTCCAAGTTAGAGGTAGGATGGCAAGTTTCAAAAGAATATATAACCCTTTGAAAGGAAGATTTCGGGAGGAGTTTTGTTTTAAATAAGAAATGGCTCCAGTACCGATTGAAACAGACCCCGCCACCCCCCCCCCCTTTTTCTTGTGGGGGAGAAGTTGTCCACAAGAAACCATTCCGAAAGCCGCCAAAACCACAAAACCGATACAACCTGCGAATCCCACGATTGCGGCTCACGCACGGTGCCATGGGTGAGGGGCCCTTGGGGTGTTTTTGGTGATTCTGTTGAGTGGACCTGGTAGTGACTTTGACAAATCAATAGCAAATCATATGAGAAACAACGAAAAATCGCAGGCAAAACAAAATCTTAGTGTCAGAACTTCCGCTATCCAGAAAAACTAACACATATCCCCCTTCAAAAAGCAGCTTTGGGAACTGTTGTACTGTAACTTCCTCTCATAGGTGGGATATGGACTCGTTTCCCAGGAGGGTCAACTTTTTTTTTTTGGATCGAAATTGGATCCAGGATTTCTTGCCTTGATGCGCCCTAAGGCCATTCAGTGTCCAAGGATGATGCTACTGCTTTGCTGCGAGGCATTGGGCGGAATTTTTGAAGAAGATAAGACACTAATTGAAAGGAAGAGAAATGACATGACATGAATTTGATATACAGTAGATAATTTTCGAGCAAAATGGTAAAACTCCTGTCCAAATTTTTGATGTTATTATTGTTATGATGAAATTGTCCATGTGAACCATGCACATGAACCAACATAAAGTTCCGGGTTCTCATTTTTTTCTGAAGTATCTTGTAAGGAAATATTCACACGCACCAGGGTAAAAGTAGATTGCCATCGCCAATCTTAAAATATAAAAATATATTTCAATAGGCGTCCTATGATAAAGCCCATAAGACACTGAGAGGCAGATGGTATCACATCAACTGTTACACCAATTCCCTCCCTGACGAGGTCTACGGGTTTCTGCTGCAGCATGCAGCCGGGCGACGAACCACTTTGCCACGCATGGGAAACTCAGTCATGGCATTGCTCGGGTGGTACCCAGAAACAGCGAACATGGTGATCAAACACATGGATTTCATGTCGTGAAACGCCCCAAAACGCCGGACAAAAATCTTCTCGGTTAAAGGTCTTTGTAAGTTAAAGGTCACAAGTTGTGCATTTCGGCCGTTTTCAGTCTTTTAATGCTTTAGCAACACCTGGTAATCTGCTGGGGTCGACTCCTGCCATGGCTGCGTTGTATCCCGTCAGCGCAGTGGCACATTTTCCAAGCAGCTCGGACCACCTGGGCTTCACCAACTTGGTTAGATTTTGATGGATTTCCGTTGTTTTTATTGTGGGGAAAGATGATTTCTAGTCTATTTATATTCATGTAATTCATATATACATTTGCATATACACATACATTCTATATATCATACATGATGTAACGATGTATATACATATATCATACATATATGTATATATATATATACATACATCATTCTATAGCCTTTTCGTTTTCAGATGGGTGGCACAATCACAATAGATATGGCTGTTGGTCCGCTGCACACTTCAGCCAACTATAACTGTAAATGGGTCGTTTGAACTGCCAACGTGATTCTTTTTTCGAACATGATCCTATCCATCCCCCTCAGGGAAAGGTGATCCAATAAACAACTTTTCGGTGGTGGCAACTCAAAGTTTTTGATTTTTACTCCCCCGAAATTTAACATAAGCCCCTGAAAAATGATGTTTGGAAGATGAGTTTCCTTTTAGGATTGCCTATTTTTAGGGGCTATGTTAAATTTCAGGGGTGTACCTCTATCTGGGCAAGATGGACCCATTTTTGAGGAGCATATTTTTATCAGATGGGGTTGTGAAACCACCAAGTAGAGACAATACATAGGAATCCCAACTTGATTGGAATTGCGTTTTTTTTTTTTTCGGTCCCGAGTTTGAGGAACCACAGTCATGTGTTAGTTTTTTTTTGCCTGGAAGCCAAATCGACCCTTCTTTTTGGTTCGAAGTTTGGCCTTGTTTTTGAGGGGTTGACCTTCAAAAATAGAGGTCATTTGAGTTCCAGGTATATGTATATGTATATATATATATTTATAAACACATAATACCGAAGGAGCTAAGGATTTTTTTTTGGAACCAACCAATGATGTATGTGATCCCACGTGTGTTTGAGGATCTATTTTTCGAGCTTTAGAATGGGCCATGGCCATCCTTTCTGGAAGGTCAACGGTCAACCCTGAAGATTCATTTGCTTTCCCCCCACGTGATTTTTCACATTGCCACGAGAAAACAACAACATTGCCGCAGCTAGCCTTATGGAAACTCATTCTTTTTGAAAAAACAAGGAGGAGGCTTCTGGTTTTGTGTTTCTTTGAAGGTGCTGTTAACCATACATCATACCATCCATGTATGTATACATGTATATGTTATATTTACATATATTTACCATAAAACATACCATTAAAAAATCACCCATTCATGTCAAGTAAATAAACAATCGTCCCATGGATGGTATGGGTTTCATTGTTACACTCCACAGGTCTCCCAGCAGCTACCATTGCAAGCACCAGCCACCCACAGCAGAGCCGGCCGCGTCCGCCTCGCCTCTCAGCCAGCGTCGCGGCAGCCAGCGTGGCCTCTGCCTCGCAACTGCGACGTGGAGTGAAGGCAAAAAACAAAGAGGACCACCCTGGTTGTTGAGGGTAGAATGTGGGGATGAAATACTGACCAGCTATTTGGGGAGTATAATAATGCCATTATAAGAGTCCTTATTAAACAACCATCATAGAATGGAAAGTAAGAGTTTTTTTTCTTTTTTTTTCGCAGCTCACTTGAACTTCAAAGTAGGGAGATATATTGGAGATCCATTTTTTGAACATTCTGAAGGAATATTTGAAGGATTTTTTTGTCAATAACGATGGTGAGATTTGGAGATCTAAATGTCAAACCCAAACCTTCGGTTCAGCGACTGGTGGTTCAGATGGGGATATCTTGTATTAGTAGCAGTACCATACTCTTGAGGAATTTCGAGCCGTGGTGACATATTTGATTTGACAATCTTGGAAATCAGATCGTTATATGCCACTGTAGGACGCACCGGACTACAGCAAGTTCAGTGATGATTTGATTGTTGCCCGGCCTGTGATTGAAGTTCTTGCAAGTGATGATGTTCAGTTGGATAACAGCGCTAGTGCATAGAATAGATTGGTCGCCACGAGGAAATTGTGAAAGACCTGATGTTTCCACATTCTGCTCAGCCCAAAAGTTGGTGGTTTGGCTTGAATCTGAAGATTGGTTACTGGAGGTACCGCCAAATAGGCCATGAATTCATCCCGTGTCCTCAGGTTGTCCTCCAGAATGCTGAGAAGAATGCCTTGGAATTGAATCAAGCACAAATTGGAACAGATGCCTTGCTATTGACTTTGCTCACTGTCGCCTGGAAGAGATGGATGAAGACATATTTTCAGTTGTGTTTAAGTGTGTGTTTTAGTATTGGAATTACTACTACTGCTACTACTACTACTACTACTACTACTGCTACTGCTACTGCTACTGCTACTGCTACTGCTACTGCTACTGCTACTGCTACTGCTACTGCTACTGCTACTGCTACTGCTACTGCTACTGCTACTGCTACTCCTACTCCTACTCCTACTCCTACTCCTACTCCTACTCCTACTCCTACTCCTACTCCT
>DF241427.1:40291-56291 GCA_000507305.1 Breviolum minutum Mf 1.05b.01
CTCCTACTACTCCTACTACTCCTACTACTCCTACTACTCCTACTACTCCTACTACTCCTACTACTCCTACTACTCTACTACTCCTACTACTACTACTACCCTACTACTACTACTCCTACTACTACTACTACTACTACTACTACTACTACTACTACTACTACTACTACGTCGCTTGTGACCCTACCTTCCTCCTGTGAAAGGCAGGTGTAATATTTCCGCCACCATCTTTTTCGTATGGTAATTCCTACATCACTACTTAGGCACCAGCAATCAAGCTGAGCTCTTGAAATTTGAAGCCTTTAATCCACATGCTAAAGAGCCCATGCTCTGAAATTACCAAGGTATTTGAAGGACTGTTTGACATTTTGGGAATTGGTGCCCCATGGTTTTCCATGTCATTAGTGAGGTTTTTTACTCTAGTAATCTGGTTCTTACTGGCTGACCTTTTCAAGACTCATGTTTTTTTCCTGCTGAATTTGGCGAATTTCATGTTCCATTGCTGTGAAATACAAGCACACGAAAGGCGCTCTAGGGAATACAAACCCATACCTATCATGGGGATTTCTACAATCAAACATGCGAGGAAAACAGATTTCCACGTTCGCCGACATCTATGCGTCCATCACCAGTGTTTTGTAGCCTCCTGAAAACTAACATATCCCCACCCAAGGTGTGTTTGGAGAATTGGCATCCAGCGAAAACTGATGGATTTTTTTTTAAGCCCCTAATCTTGACATTCCCAACATCGGTGTATTCGAACCAACACAAAAAAACAAAAAATCAACAGGTGGATCAAAATGTCTTCGAAAAACATACTGTACCCCCCGCCCCAAAACTTAAGAAATACACATTCATGTACATACATTCAACCAAAACACTGGCGGAGTTTTTTTTTGAAACAAACACGCGAACACCTCCCCTTGAGATACCTGGAACCCAAATGACCCCTGTTTCGGAAAAGACCTTGTTAGACCTGTTTTGGCCTCAAAATAGAAGACTAGGTGGTGGTTTCAAACCTTTTTTTATTTTCACCCCGAAAATTGGGGAAGATTCCCACCCATTTTGACTTGCGCATATTTTTCCGATGGGTTGGTGAAAAACCACCAACCAGAAGATGATTCACAGGAATCCAGGTCGGGGTCCACCATAAGGACCTTGTTACATGGGAAAATCAACCCTAAAGATTGAAAGGTATTGTCCCTTGGTGATGTAGGGTTTACAACCCTATTTTTAAGGGTTGTTTCAGGTGATTATGGCATCAGGTACATCACCATTTGGAAATCACCGGGTCTTTGCCTCGGGGAAAACGTCGTTTCAAAGGTCTCAGAGTTGGAAAGTCCCAATGCACAACAAACGCGTCTGGCGGCCTTTCCGGGGATCGAAGCGGTGTCTTGGTGGGTGAAGGGGTTGGTTGGGGGTGTGACATACCGCCCCAGAAAACTAACATGGATCCTGAAAATGATGGTTTCTAGTAGGAATCTCCTCTTGAAGGGGTTCATTTTCAGGTTCCATGTTAGTTTTCCGGGGTGTAAGTGGGAAATTCTCATTAAATGATTGATGGTAGATGACATATAAACAAGAAATGAAAGGAAGTTATTTCTGTTTTTAATGGAAAATTAGGTAGATAATAATGTTTATCTTTTGGTAATGATTACACATCAAGTGCCTCAACATGTCTTAAAGTGCAAAAGTCTCCAACTTTGAGGACTCAGGATTTTCAAGTGTATCCAAATATCTAGAACTAGCTTTTTTTGACTCAACTTTTCCCCCCTAAGTTCTTTTCAGACCAACAAACAAAGGATGCGGTGGCTGCATTTCTGCAACAAAGTTCTGAGACTTCTACTTCCTCTCGGAGGAAGGCTTCAGGTGAGGAGTGCCCAGGATCGCCGAAAAACGTAGTCATGGGCCACCGGCCAAGACGAATTAGATTCGTAGAGCCTTAGACAAATGACGAAGATAGAGGTTTTATGATTAGCTTAAAAGGCTTAAAAGGGTTGATAAGCCATAAGTTACCAACTGATTGGGGATGATCTTCGAAGTAGGCGCTGGGAAGGGGTAGATGATGTGAGTTTTTTTTTGGGGGGGACTCACTCCAAGTGTTTTCCTATCATGTCTAAATTAATCCAAGGCATCTATGTTAATCTAAGGCATCTATGGACCCAACAAAACTCCATGAAGGACCCTCTTAAAGCCATGTGACATTTGGAACCAAGGAAGGTTTGACCTTTCCGAAATGAACGTCCAAATCTTCCTGCATGAAGCAGGAAGTTTAAAGAAGTGAGTGATTTTCAGCCCTTAGTAGTGTTTTCGGACATTTCGAAGCAGGATTTTTTGGGAGCAGTCGTCATGGTAGTCGTGGTCGGTTCCAGGTGGTCCTATGATGTTCACTCCAATGACAAGGCGGACCTTGACAACAGCACAACAGGAACAAGAACGCCTGGGACATGAAGCAGTAGAACCGGCACACCTTTTGTTAGCTCTGTTGAAGGTGGGAAAGCTGTGGGAAGGGGTTGGATGGGATGGTTGCCTTTAGCATCTTGGATTTGGGACTCCCAATGTCGCTGGAAGTGAGGCATGTAGCTCAGTTTAAGAAGGAACATGAAGTCCACAAGAACAGGAAATAATTTCTGTAAAGAGATTCCACATGTTGTGCGCGGGTGCAGGGCAATTTTTTTTCCGGTATTCTTTCGTGGACTTTCATCGCGGATGGTTTCATCACAGATCGAGTTTGACTAATATTTTTCAGATGGGTTGGAAACCACCAACTACCATGGGAACCTACAACCTTCATTTTTAGGGGTTATAGCCCATATTTTGGGGCCTAAAACCTTCATTTTTCATGGTTTTGGGGTCCAAAGGTAGTTCTTATTCGAGGAGGGGCGAAACAACTGACTTTTTGTGTGTCTCTCAGTGTTCGACTTCTGCTGAGGAGCCGCAAGGTCAGAGCACGCAGCTTCTTCAACGTTTCGATCAGAGTCCTGAGGTTTTCAGGGGATGGGAGCTGATTGGATCAATAGATTCGTTTGGTTCTGGTAATAACCCCCTAGAAGGTAATATATACCTGGTATATAAGCGGTAAAAACCTGCCAGTTGGGTGATTATATGCTACCTACCACCTCAAAAACAAGAACCTTAAACACCTGTTGATTGGAGATTCGATACTGTAGATTTGCCATGATTTGCCAACGCGGGGATCAGCTCTGGGATTAGCATGACGTTAACTTAAGGTGACTTTAATAGGAAGGTGGGAAAAGATTCAAAGATAGGTTGATTGGAAACAATCATGATTGAAAAATTGAAACATAGGAAAATTAGCACAGATAAAAGAAATGACAGAAATGACAGCCAGGCTTTTGTCGAAAGAATGTCAGGGATTCCATTGGTTTGAAAGCTTTCTTGGAATAGAGAAGATGAACTCCTTTACACCGGGGAAATTTACTGTTTCAGTAGGGAATTATTACTGTTTCAGTAGGGCATCCCTATGAACCTTCCACTTTCCAGTGTTACTGAGTGGATGGTATAGATCCAATTATACACCCCAAAAATCTAACATAGACAGATACCATGATTTAAAAGGAGTCGAATCTTCTTCCAAAACCATCAGTTTGTGGGTATCCAATCTTAGTGTTTCGGGTGTAAAAAATCGGATATCTTTTAACACGCCAGGAGGTGCGACGGCGTGTACTTGGCACATTGGAAGGGCCCTTAGCCAAGCTGCGTTTGACTGCAGCCAATGAGCTGCTCAAGTTGAAGAAGGCACACGGCAGGGTGGTGGAAAAAAGGGGACTATAGAAAAACCAAAACCCTTGGTGATTTTGCAGTGTTTTTTTGTTGGGATGAAAACCTAACCCAGTAGAAAAGGGGGTATTCTAATATAAGCCATTATATAAGGACTATAGGTGGTGGTTTCAATTTTGACTAAGGTGGTGGAAGTGAAAAACACTGTTGCGTTTCGGAGGTGAGCCAGTACACCCTTTTCATCATCCTTTGACAAGGTGAGCCAGGATCCCTACTTGTAGGGTATACAATATCTAGATTCGGTGTTTTCATTTTTTTAATTTTCACCCCTATTTTGGGGAAGATGAACCCAATTTGACGAGCATATCTTTCGAAGGGGTTGAAACCACCAACTAGATGATTTTTCTTAAAACTCACAAACAAGGAAAATGTCGGAAACAAATTGTCTGAGTATACACCCCAGTTGTATGTTGCTTTTGAAAGATAACATACAAATGAAAACAACTAACAATCGTTTATTCGTTGGGCAAACATTTGGTTTTTTTTTTGGGACCCAAAAAACAGGGTGAACGAATTCTTGGTATCCCCCTTGAGATTACATTTTGAGTTTTCAGGATGGAAGAATGATTTTGCATGCATTCGTTTATTTGGTGTTTCTTGTTTTGGAATCAGGTGGATTCAATTCAACAAAAATTGGGTCAATCATTTAACGATGTGCTTTTCAACCCATGAAATAGCAATCTCAACCAAAATCCTGTGACCCCCGAGTTCTTTGAGTCTGTTTGCAAACGCAAGGGGCTGCTGGTTGATTTGAAGATGTTTCTAAATTTCTAGGTATCATGATTCACACCCTTACATGATAAATAATGGGATTCTCAGGGTACCCCAACTCCCCCAAAAAAACGGCCTTCTTAGGATTCTTAAGGGATCACCAGGTGATTAGTGAACCTTGGGTGTTTTTTTTTGTGGTTTGGGTGGTCTACCTCCTGCCTAGGAGGTAACCATGGCAGCTCCAAAGGAAGAGCCGCCCTTGGCTGCCAAACTTAGAACTGCCTATGAGCAGTTGACAGGAGGCCGGAGAGGAGCCGGGTCGGAATTTTGGATGTTTGAGAATTGGGGTAGTAGAAAGTATTAGAGTGTTAAAGTCTTTTTTGGTATTGATAGTTGAGGTCTTTTTGTGGATACCTGATCTGAGTGGTTTTTGGGAATCTTTTTTTTTGGGATGTGCTTGAAGACCCTTTAAAAACTTTGATAGAACTGGTTCGAATACTCATGAGATTGAGGTACCACATATAAATACCCACAAGCCTCTGTATACAACTCCCAATCATACTGCACATATAGATATGTTTTCATAGGTATACATCAGACCTACTGTATTGGGTTCGTCTAACACCTCAATCCGTCCTCTCTATTTTAGGTACATATTTGAAAATAAGAACCTTCATTGGGTTAGTAATGGTAAGTATAGCACCCACATTGGGGAACTCCCAAGATGCTCGCCCTGGAGGTTTAGTGGAACGTTCCGTTGAAGCCAAATTGCTACTCTTGGCTGCTCTCAGTGGTGAACATCTTTTTCTGCTGGGGCCACCAGGCGTGTTGAAAGTTTGAGGGTCGAGGCAGCCGTGGCAAACTTGCTAGCAGAGATGAATTTAGAGTCAGTAAAGTATCTACTTTTTTGGGGGGAGGTTCATGTTTTGCAAAATGCCTGGAGGATCATCCGACAAAATGCTTGCCATTTATTGGTTCTGTTGTCAAGAGGTGATGCTAAAGGCACCTTCCCTCCAGCACCAGCCTTACTTTTCACATAATCAATGATCAAACTGCACTTTACTGAAATCAAAAGTACACTAGAATTAAGTTGAGAATAGTCATACAATATCATCCAATCATTTCAGATATTACTTTGAGCCTCTCTAAATCCAGTATTTTCAACAGCAAGTTGTGCTTTAGCAACAAGTTGTGCTTTAGCCAAGTGGCTCTGGCTCAATTTTCTTCATCCCACTAAGTTGAATAATTCAAATTTGCAGCCAAACTTGGGGTTTTCATCTTTCCCTCCCAGAAAATTAACATGTCACCTGAACAGGGACAATTTCAAAGGGAAAGGTTTTTTTCCAACCAGCTTTTTTTTCGGGGATACTGTTAGTTTCCAGAACTCCCAAACAACCACCTTGTTTGGAAAAAAAACCTGTGAATGGATGAAATAAACTGCCAACCTCAACTGGTGAACGCAACATTTCTTCCATCGTTCCGTATGTGAGTTTTCGTGGGGAGTTCGTTGGCCTTTGCCTCAACCAAACCCACCCGACATTCCAGGCACTGCCAAGAGTTTGCTGGCACGTCGCTTAGCCAGCGTGTGTCGGGGTCAATTCTTTGAACGGCTTTTAACACGTTTCTCTGTGCCAGAAGAGGTGGAGCTTCCTCCGGTGGGGAGGTGATGTTGGGTGGCCGATGTTTGTGAAAAAAAGGTATCCAAAATGTCTCTAACAGCTACCATTGTTTCTAGCAAATCATGACTGCAGTGGAAAAATTGAAACCAACATTTGAGACACGAAAAATAAACACCTCTTACTTTCTATGATACTGGTTGTTTAATAGGACAATGGTTTATTACAATCCCCATAAAACTGGGTAGTATTTCATCCCCACATTCTACCCTAAAAAACCAGGGTCACTTTTTTTCATTGCTCAATTTGGAGATCTTGAAACTCATCTTTCGAGAGACTTGAAGACGGAGGTCTTTGGACCCTTGTCCTTGCGCGCCTTGGAGAACGACGAGTTGCGTCGTGCCTCGCTGTTTTCTTCGTTGCAACGCGGGATGGTAGGAAGAGGTGTAGGGATGTCTGGCTGTTTTCTTGAAAAAAACACGTTGGACATAGACTTTGTGTTTGGGTACCATGTTGCGGTTGAGATAGTTGAAAATTGTATATGAGCCTGGAGTGGGAGCTGAACTTCCAACTATTGGAATCATGGAGTCATTTGAAGATGATTTTTTTGAGCAAACAACGACTGACCTCAATTTCACTGTAAATTTGTAGGTTCGTAAATGGTCATCTAGAAATATCACTAAAAAACATTTTCCGAAAAAAAAACTCAGGTTTTATCCGGGTCTCGATTGTTGCTATGTTCGGGATTTATTTTTAAGGAGCCTTTTTAGGCCGAAGCTTCAAGTTGATGATTTGACTTCGTTGGTTGGTGAATCCACTTGAGGCAAAGTGGAAGGTTATCTTCCCACCGCTGACGTGGCTTTCTTGGATGAAATCTTTAAGGCGAGCCAACAGTGTCGGTTGAAGGTGGCAAAAACTGCTGACTGATAGCTGTTGGGGAAATGATGATGATGATGATGATGATGATGATGATGATGGTGATGATGTTGTTGTTGTTGTTGCTGTTGCTGTTGCTGTTGCTGTTGGTGGTGGTGGTGGTGGTGGTGGTGGCAACTGCGGCGGCAGTAGGGGATCCCTTCAAACCTTCACTTGCTGCTGAGAGGGGTTGATATGTGATGTTTGCCAGTATTCTCTTAACTTCCCGTCCCTTAACATAGTATCGTGAAAAGCCAGTGATCTCAACAAACTGGAAGCTTTCTGTAGCAACAAAATGTTAAAATCTGGTCAGCCAGTCAAAGGCGGAGGGAAGAGACCTTCAACACAAAAACCCAGAAGAATTCTGTCTCGAGCTTCTGATACCTTATGGAAAAGTCTATTAATTATTATATTCTGTGTTGACATAAAGCTTGTCCATTGAGGATTATTGTTGATGCCATTGTGGAGTGAAGGGGGTTGACATTATAACGAGTATCATAGTGTTCTGCGGTCTATATCATCTATGTATCTTGATTTCACTAGTACAATGCTTGTCATATAAATTCATATATCAACAAAAGTCTCACGCATCTCATATGATCATGATTCCAATTCCCCTTTTGACAGCCTTAGATTTCATATACCAACGCAACTGAACCCTTGAATCCTTCACGTCCATCTTGAACCATCTTTAACCTCCAATCAAGAGGCTAATTCCTCCATCCTCAATGCCCTGCTGACACTGCTCAACGAACGGCGCTTCGACAATGGAGGGGAAAGGTGCTACCAACCGTTCCCAGGGGAGGGAACAGTGGGGAAAGATGCTGAGGAAAGTGAAGTTGTGAAAGTTGGATGTTGAAGTTGGACATGTTTTTTTAAATGTAAAAGTTAGTTTTTTGTTTTTGATAATGGATGTAAAGACGTAGAAGATACGTACTGAATGTAGACACATACTGAATGTAGACACATACTGAATATAGATAGTTAATTAAAAAATACATTACATACATTCTCAAAACGAACGCCCATAATTACAAAACTTGGATCAACAGTGCTTGTGATCCTTCATTTCTTGGTTCCAAATTCGCCTTTTTACCAAAAAAAAACTCAAGAATCTTCATATTTTTGATGTTATATTTTCTGCGTTTCCAGTTGCGTTTTGGGGCCCGGGAAGGAACCCTCACGACCCCAACCTCGCAGGATGGACGTGCCGCTGTGGTGTGCGGTGGCGGCTTCCAACGAACTGCCTGAAAGCGATGAATTGGATGCCCTGTTTGATCGGTAGCTCAGCTAGCTGGCCGGGAGAATTCCCCCGTTTTCAGATGTAGGGGAATACATCCCCCAAAAACTAACAGCTCGCACCTGAAAATGGATGGTTGGAATAGTGGTTTCCTTTTGGGAGTCGGCCTGATTTTCAGGTGCTATGTTGAATTTCAGGGAGGGTACATCTTCAAAAAGCTCCATTTTCTATTGCCATGCTGGTTTACCACGAGGGTAGTGATGGAAACATCGTGAATTTGTGATGAATTTTCGTGATGATGATGGGGATGTCAACGGTATAACATATATGCGGAGTTTCAGAATGATTTATGATAGTATATCTGAAGTATGGTAGAAGCAACCTGATGTATGAACCCAGTGAATTGTCAACCATGATACGCACATATTATGAGTAAATTTGTATTACAATGATATGTTTTTCTTTGGCTCAAGGGTAGTTGAGCCCTTGGGGCAGCCTTTATCAGCTCTGGAATTTGAACCAACTCTACCAACAGTTCAGAAATTTCAGTTGGGCAATATACGTAGTTGAGTCTTGGCCAATGTTGCTTCACAACCAGTTCCCCTCATCCAAGGGAAAAAACCTTTTCCTCCATTTTTTGGTGGTGGTTTAGTGAATTTGGTTTCATCCCCAGCCCAAGGGCTGATTTGGTTTCATCCCAGCCCAAGGGCTGGCCGAAAAGAGAGGTTTTTTTTGTCAACTCAAAAGGTAGTTGCGAAACTGCCAGGTTTCTCCTGCGTCGTCAAGTACCTAGAGTTTCAGATGGTCAAGTACCAGATTTCCTTCGCAGTTCCTTGGTCTGAAAGTTGTATCGACCCGAATTTAGGGACCCGAATCGATTCTGATTTTAGTAGGCATTCATAGAGTTTGGAGGGCCATTTTAAAAGATACCTGAAGATCAAGGTTTGGATGACTGACTTTTTCTGATTGCAGTATTTTGTGATCCGTTCTGTTTTTTTTTTCAAATCCTGTCAGATGATTTTTTGTCTTACACTTTGACAACAAAATCCTTCACAATCATTTGATGGTGACAATATTCCCATGAGTTTCCATTAATTTTTGAACCCGTGTTTTCTTTAAAGTTTGGATCATCTGCATTATTCGAAGCCTCCCAGGTTCCTTGGATCATTCCGCCAGAGAGTCGGGACCTGGTCCCGACACTGTCGAGGAGCCCATGTTGTCGGCGCCCTTGGCTCCAAGTGGTTGATGGAGTTCCGGTCGTTTTGTGAAAGGAAAACTTGGGACCCCAACCGCCCCAAACTCCAAACATGACTTTTTTCAGGAAGTTTTGGTGGCTTAAATAGTGTTATTCACTCAGGTTTTTTATTGAAGGTACGAACTATGCACTGCATTTCTTTTTGAATCCCCAAACAATGACATCATCAGATTTCAACATGACTCACACCCCTCCCCCCCAAAAAAACGACATAGAACCTCAAAAAACTGGGGTCCCACCATTTTCCAAGTCGCCCAGCCGGGAGGGGTGACATTGCCTCAGTACAACTGAGGTTGTGGACTCCATTGAATCTCAGAGTGTAGCCTCAAAGACAACTTTTCCAAGTCATTTGTTGGACTTGGTGGTGAGTTTAAGAGCTTATCTACGTGATGATGCTTGGATTTTTGATTTTTTCTTTGGCTTGGATGTATTGAAATGATGTGTTGATGATGTATTGGTGATCTATTGGTAATCTATTGATGATGAATTGATGTATGATTGTATTGGCGATGTTTGTTCTAAATTCTTGAAGACTTTCGAAAGTCTTGCTACTTGGTTTGCGTGGTGAACTTGCAAGTGGTTTTCTTTATGAACAAAACAAACATCTCTCTCTCTCTCTATATGTATATGTATATATATATATTTATTTTATTTTTTTCAAACTTCTCCATGTGTGTGGATTTTGTCATGGGCTTTCTTTCGCCAAGTTTCACATCACCAAAGGGGTGGGACCCCCCAAGGAGGCCGAGCCGCCCGTGAACTTGTCGGACCGTCGTCTGGGCAAAGCGGTGCGCCTGATCCGTTTGGCGGCCACCACGGCGGGCGCCACGGAGGTCTCCGAGTTGGACGCCTGGGATAAACTGCGCGTTTCCAACGGGGGAAATTCCAGGGGAAAACCACGGTGAATAAAACCGTTTGAAAAAAGAAGGGGTACCATGTTTTTTTTGTAAACGGGTTGAATGTCAAAGGGAAATTTCAGGTGTTCTTTTGCTAAATGATTGTTGGGTACTTGCTTGTAGCATATACATAGGCATCAACTGTAGGAGTAGGCAAATGAAATATACATATATCGTATAATATTCGGAGATATACAAGATACTTACATGAATTGGAAGGTATGGGTACCAACCAATTAAAAAATGATGGGGGTTACTTAACGGCGAATGGCTGGGGTGGCTGATGTGTGTTCCCATTGGGAGCCAGTGAAGATCATGGGACTCCAAACATTACGCCCATCAAAGGGGGGAGATATCACTAGAAATGGCTGGGTAAGGCTACCCCCGGCCCTTGGACAATGGTAATTCATACGCCTTTGTTTTGAAGGCCTTATGGCTGGAAAAAGGTCGCTTTGAGTAGCTAGGACTCCCGTGATTTCACGAAACCTCCTTTGGTATCATCCAGAGATTTGTAGTTGGGAAGTCGAAAATAAAGGGGTTACACAGACTCTTCCTGCTGTTGGTGTCTAAGAAGTACTTCCTCTAGTTTCACCTGGAAAATGACTTTGGACTCAAGAGGAGGATGTTTTTCTTTTTGATTCACAGAATCAATATATTCACACATATTCTCACACACCCTTTTTGAAAAGATCCACAACTGCAGAGTTTTGCCTTCAAATTCAATCATCTTATCATCGCTGAAGAAAAGGGGAGTAAACCTCAGTGAATCAGGTGCCAAATCCACTAAGGATTTGCTGCTCTTGCAACATATCTGCTGGGACAAGGAACCTTCACAGGCTGGTGAAGTCCGTGTATGGCTCTTGGAACGAATGCGATGCGCAGACAAGGAGGGAAACCCCGGCACGGGAAGGTTGGGGAAAACGACCCCGACATCGTTTTGGATGGGTTTTTTGGGGGTGGGGGGATGAGGGGTAGGGAACTTCAAAAAGGGTTTAAAAGACGAATTTTGTCCTCACCTGGAAGTAGATGGATGGTTTTTTCTTGAAAAGCTCCATGTTTTTTGATGTTTTTTGTTGTTGTTGAAAAAAAGACCAGGTATACCAAAGATGCACAGTATCTAGTATTTGAATCTGTCTTGTATGTCAATTTTGGGGGTTTTAATTGAGATGTACCATGGGGTTGACTAAACCTCAGGTTTCTTTTTGTCGGAAGGATCTCACCAGGTACACTTTGCAACTCCATCCGTTTGGTGTATTTGGGACGTTAGGCCAACAGATCATGCGGTTCATGGATGATATGTACGTGCAGTAGAGAAAATATGTGTATATGATAATATACAACATACATATTGATACATGCATATATGTGATATGTGAATGTTATTGTGTACAGATGTAGATGTTGTTTCGCCGTGTTAGGTGTCCAACAACAATACACTCTTTGCCAAGTTTTGGTTTCAAGTTTGACCATCTTATTGTTCCAAAGGGTTTCTTTCTTGTTACAGTTGTGGAGGATGTTATTTTGTCAAACTTTTTTTCCGAAGGTTTTTGTTCCACAAGAATTCGAAATCCAACCTCCAGGAGGATGGTTCCGCAGATCTTGATATGGTGGAGAAGGTGAAGTTTTTATTGGCTGGGGTCAAGATGCGCTTACGCCGTGCTCCACGTAGTGGTGGGACCATCTCCATGGCACAGACGGATTTGGAATCCATGAGAAAGGTGTTGGATGATGGCCTGAAAACGCGACTTGCACGCTTGGTACAGCTAAGAAGCATCTTGCAGGAGCCAATCAATTGGTGAGTTTAGTTGTGTAGGCTATTTTGAGACCATCCAACTTGCCTGCAAGTTGGAAGTACGTTTTTTCAAGGGTTGCACCATAAATGAAGACTGTATATCTTGAACGTCAAGTAAATGCATGGATGTTGCAGGGAGGCAAGACATGGAAGTGAACTACAGGGGGCCCTAAAACTTCTTGCCTTATCCTTCTGTTTCTCTTCAACTGAAGGGACTTGACAATGTGCCGTGCCCACATCAAGAAACTTGTCCCATGATGCCCTAACAAAATGGTGGTCGAAAAAAGGAGGATTTTATATTCAAATATCAACCATCTATATACCTTCTTAAACAAGGATCTCGGTGAAGTCTTTGAGGTGTGTTTTTGGCATTAATCTCCAATCTAAACTACTAGCTCTACTAGATTTGACACCTCCCTAAACTGCTGCCCCGCAATTTCCGGTTGCAACAACTCCCAGCAGGATCATTCAGCTCATCGACTTTTCTGGTTAGAAGAAGCGGATATCTTGGAAGCCCAAGATGCCTTGATCCCTTCAGCAGAACAAGGCCGGTGGAAATCGGGGGTTCACCCGATGTCTTTGTTGCTGGAAAGGTATTGCCATTTCATATCAAGCGGAAAAAGATATCGCAGATGTATTCTTTCTCCCTCTATATATATGCATATTGAAATATATATAATTCACCCATCTTCTTTCTAATCACGAATCACCTTCAAACGGTCTTGGATGCCACAGTAGAAAGTCATGTTCGACACCGCCATGTGACGTGCGTTAAATATTTGTTCAACAGCATTAATTGTGACAGGGGAGATTGAATTCTCCACACGGGGAGGATCAAAGCATACAAATGCATGCCACTTTTGGTTCCCTTGCGAAATTTCGTGCAGTGTTCCAGTTGAGAGCAGCTAAGCATTTCATGATCCCATATCATCACCCCGCCATTTGAGAATATTTAAGACAGATACAAAACATCATCCCGATTTTACAAGAAATAGGCAGTTTTCATGATAACTCCGATTTTCCCATTGAAAAAAAATCCCTCCTTTCCAGGCGTGGAAAAGGCTGCTGAAGCCTTGAAAGATGTGTTAGAACTCCAGGGTGCTTTAGACTTAGATCCATCGACCAGGGAGATGTGCTTAGAACCTTGGTTGAATTGCCCCGGGTGGCTGGGAGGGGTTTTGGGGGGTTGATTTCTAGGTGGTGGTTTCAAACATTTTTTATTTTCACCCCTACCTGGGGAAATGATCCAATTTGACTAATATTTTTCAAATGGGTTGAAACCACCAACTAGATTTGGTTTTTGTTGGAGAACCTTCAAGAATTAGAGAAGGTAAAGATCACACACACACACACAAACGATGACAACAACGGCCACGACGACGACGACGACGACGACGACGACGACGACGACAACAACAACACAGCAACAGCAACCCACTGTTTTGTGAAAAGGGTGTTGGTGAAGTGATTGGAGTCAGGCTGGATTGAATGTGAGGTTTGTTGCTCTAGCACGTCTTTTGCGTTGCACTGACAGAAATAAATGTCTCAAAACTTATCAAAACTTGGCCAGCAGTTGGCAGTCTTCCGTTGATCTTACTAGCTAGCGAGTTGACTTCATACTTGGCTTCCTAGTCCTTAGTACTTAGTCGTGTTCACACAAAAGTGTAATTGGTGAATATGCCAAACAATTGAGAATCATACAAACTTCAATCCCAGTTTTCTTCCCCCGAACTCGAACTCATCTTTTGCAACGCCCTAACGATCTCTCTCCCCCGCCATTCCCGCAAATCTTAGGATGCTTTGTTGGATGAAATCAAAGACGGTGAGATCAATGATGACCTGAATCGTGCAATGCAGCGCATCCCTGCTGGCGGTCTAGTTGGAGGTCGATTTCCCCTCTGAAACAACGAGTGGCCGCAATAAGCCGAGCCGCGAAAAAGTGCGACGAAACCAGTGCGGCAATCTGGGGTTACTGTAAGAGGCTCCATGAAAACTAGCTGTTTTTTACCTTTTTTTTCGGAGGGAAGGGACGATAGTAAGCTTACTTGGGGAGTGTCAATATCTTGGAGTGTCAGAAGTACAACCAAAGGTTATATATAGTTATATTCTTATCAGATTTTGCGCTATTTTTTGTTCTGCGTCTGCGTTGCTTCTCAAAAGAAAAGAGCTGTAAACCATGGGAATTGCAGCGCTGATGCCAAACCCAGCACAGAAACCATTTGCAATCCTCAGAAGTATTTTTTGGTACTTGGTGTGTAAGAATGTAATATATATAATATGATTAATATATACATATACTATTATGTAAAAAAAACTGTAGACATGTATATATATATAAATATATATAGTATGTATATATCTGTAGAGATATATGTATATATATATATAAACATATATAGATATACATTAGTACACATATAAATATCCCTTCCCCTGACCGGGTCCCATCCCAGTTGACTCACCAAAATCAGTTCCCCACCGAGTCTGGCTGCTGTGGCTGCAGCCTTCCCGGGCTGCGCGGTGGCTTCCGGCACAGTTTCATCGGTCGATGGTCCGATGGTTGGTGAAGCAATGAGATGAAACCCATTGGGATGAGATGAAACTGTTGAAACGACCCCCTTTGAGTGGGGAATTGGGTTGGGGATTCTGAGTTTCTGCAGTACCTTTTTGGGTAATCTATGTTTCCGCCGTTACAAAGCAGGATGATTCGATGATGATTCGGATGTGCTCCTTTCATGAGACGTGGGAATTTTTTTAGAAGAGAATTGGTGAGTTGGAAGGGAGTCTGACTGGAGAGGTCAAAAATTCAAGCGCCAACTGTACCATATCACCATTCCTTTATTGTTTTGTTGGTACATGTTGGGAGTGGGAACAGACAAACAAACACCTTTTCATCTTGAATTCTTCATGGTTTAGTTTGCGAACAAGTTGAACCACCCTACTTATTCAATAACTCGAGCAGCTACAGTTTCGTGTTGTCACCAGCGGTCTTTTCGGGGTTCCACCGGTCGGGTGAAAGAGCGAGGAAACCGCATGCGTTTGAAGTTTCCCCCCAATTGATGCACAGCATGAGGAAACTGTCTTCAAAACAGCACCACACATCAACTCATAAAATCAGTCAACATGGAACATGTGAACTTTTTTTGATATTGATCCATTCATAATGTTGGTCCCGGTCCCTAAATTTTCGAGGTACTTGGAGCCAAAAGAGCCATTATTACATGTCAATATCAGCCAGCTTTCCCCACGTTCATCGGGATTTTCGTTTCGGCGGTTTCCGTCAAACGACGGCGCTCAAAATGGCGGGCCTTCAAATGCTTGGTCCTGCGAGATCTGGGAGCAATCCACAGACCATTCCAAGCAATCAGCACCTCAGCCAAGGTCACCCCACATGGTGGTGATTTGGTAAGGGAAGAGCACCCGAAATGCCCGAAACATTCAGGTTTAGGAATTATAGTATATTTGTCCAGTAATGAGGTGTTGTTGCTTTTTCCGTTTGGGGAGTTTACTTGTGCTCTAGACGAGTATTCTTAGGAATCGAAGTGATGGATTTTGGGATTATGATTTGGAATCACCAAAAGAAACCACAGGACATTATCTTGATACTTGTTGATCATACTGCGAGACGCCTTTTTAGCAAAGAAGGAGACAATGTGATCCTCTCAATCATGAATATAGTATCCCTCCTGAACTTGGGCTGCTCAACACTCTCATAATCACAAATCACTATGTACCACCACCACCACCACCACCACCACCACCACCACCACCACCACC
>DF241427.1:58029-79611 GCA_000507305.1 Breviolum minutum Mf 1.05b.01
CAACAGCAACAGCAACAGCAACAGCAACAGCAACAGCAACAGCAACAGCAACAGCAACAGCAACAGCAACAGCAACAGCAACAGCAACAGCAACAGCAACAGCAACAGCAACAGCAACAGCAACAGCAACAGCAACAGCAACAGCAACAGCAACAGCAACAGCAACAGCAACAGCAACAGCAACAGCAACAGCAACAGCAACAGCAACAACAAACAACAACAACGACACCAGCAGCAACAGTTTTTGCTTCGCAATAAATAACTTAGCCATGCATTCGCAACAACAACACCATGGCTTCACTGAGGCTTCGAAGTATCCATTGCGGATGCCAACGACTTGGCGGTCTTGGAAGACTATGAAATTGTGCCATGGCAGTCAGCAAGAATGATTTGATTGAGTAAAAGGTGATGGAAAATCACAGCAAAAAGGTGATTTGTGGAGGGAATTCTTTGGCTGTTTCTTTCACAATTCAGCCCTAAGGTTTGGTATAGAAGTACAATCCTGGCAAGGGTACTTAGTAAGTTTCAACAACGAGGTGGTTGAATTTTGTCTTTAAAGCTTGCTCCTGCCCCTAGTTGAGCAGATCCAAGTTAACGAACATTTTCAAGTAGGTTGATTTTCCGTATTCATGACGGTAGGTTTCTTTTGTTTGATGCTTGGATGCTTCGCCTCCGTGAGGGCTCATCTTTATGACCTGGCAATTGAAGACTCTGTTCAGTAAGGTGGTATCAAGACAATGTGATATTGCAATATTGTGTGTGTATGTGTGTCTCTAGGTAGAGCATCTCTTCACAGTCGGAGCAAGGTCTTCGTCCTTATCATTCTTTCTGGGTGACTCACCGTAATGTCATGTGATGTCAGGTGTCTTTTTAAAGTACAGGGTCTCACGCGGAAACGATTTGACAACCAAATTCACACTTTCATTCAATTTGTATCACACTTTCCAGAACGGAAAAACTTTATTCATCCAATTCAGAGATTGAATCGACTTATGATGCTATCTGAGATATTTGAGTACTTTTATTTTTGGTTTCCTTCCCCCTTTAAAACCCTTTCAAAGCAACATTTTTTTTTCGCAAATTGTTGGGAATGACAGGTGATGATCTTGGACGACTCAGGGAGTATGAATGCATCCTCCAGACCACCAGAGCAACGGAGTCTCATGCAGGCGAGGATGATGACCACCACATACCCAATGGTCAAAGTAACATGGCAGAGTTGCCAACTGGTAGGTGAAGACAGGGCTTATATAAACCAATACATGGTACTTTCATGCAATTTACTTTCACACTAGTGTGTATGTTTTGAAACATGATTGATTTGGTTTTTATTGATAATTGATAAATTGATGGTGTGTGTTTTTGTGTTTGTTTTCGGTTGCTTGACTTGTTGTTTGTATCAACTGGAAGTTTAATGCTTTCTTTTTGTTTCTGTGTCATGAACCAACGCCAACTTTCAACATCTTCAATTGACGGGTTTTTGAGCCGTTTGAATTGAGCAGTGAAAAGCTGAATGTCTCAAGGGTTTGAACACTCCTCCTAGATGGCTGGCTATTAGAGTGATATTTATGACGTGACGTCACGTGATGGAAAACAACCCCAAAGGCGGCAGTGAGATGGGATAAAGGTGGCAGTCAGATTGGATACAGTGCATGAGTCATGAGTCATTACCCAGATTTAGGTGGTACGTTGTCAACATGTGACAGGTTGATATGTGTTGATATCACAATTACCAGCAGAATGAAGGAAAGAATTTCTCACTGCCAAAACTGACATAGGAGGAATGATGTGTTTTTGTGGAATTTTCAGGATGATCAAGACATATGCCTCACTGATCCTTTTCACGAGCTTTTCCATCAGTCAGGCGTCCACCACTCGCTGGGAGGAAACTTGGCGGGTTGCGGTGGATCCTTTCTTTGTTCCAGCTGGTCATCAATGATTGCATCCCCAAACATATTATAACTAGGTGGTGGATTCAAATAATTTCTTAATTTTCACCTCTACCTGGGGAAATGATCCAATTGGACGAGCATATTTTTCAGATGGGTTGGTTCAACCACCAACTAGATAGCTTTATAATACTGTATATACCTGACAGAACCTAACACCTGAAAAAATCAGACCCAACAAGAATCCGGCTTCTCTTCATTATCAAACTCCACCACGTCACCTTAGACCCGCTGGTCCGTTGGTTTTTTGCCATGAGTCGGAATGAATCCGAATGTACATTTTGAATGGGTTTTGAACTGGATGGGAATCCAAGCACACAAATTTCTTTTATGTACTGTAGATGTCTGTATGTTTTTTACATGATAGAAGATTTGGTCATGAATTTCTTAACATCAATTCCTATCTCAATGACGTCTAAAAGTTGTGATTCTTTCTTTTTGGGGGTAATTTCTGGTATCTCCCCTGAAAATCAACGAATGTCCCTGCCCAAAAAGGGAACCATTTCATCTTCCAACCATTGATTTTCAGGAAATATGATGTTAGTCTTCGGGGGATGTGTATCCTTTTTCCCCTCCCAAATGTCGCCTTTCTCTCCTTCAAGATTGGATCCAACCTTATAGCCTTATGGCAAATTCACATCCAACGGAACTAACAATTGATGATGGGGGATCGAACCTGCCGGATGGGGTTAACCCTGTTTATTGAGGTCATTCTGGGGAGATCAAAAGAAGCAGCAAATGCCGTGGTAATTTTGAGGGGATTTTGCGGATCCTTGGTTTTAATGGATTTGTAACCCTCACTCATGCCCAAAGCTCCATCGAATCAAATGTGAGTCACTTTGATCTTTTTGAATCAGGAATTGAAAGAAACGGTGTCCCTATTGGTGGACCTTGCATGTTGCTTTGACAAGTCACCTGGCTTGCACTGTGAAAAATCAAACCTTCTGTGAATGTCACACAAAACCATCTGGGCAAATTAGAACGACCAAACCGCCGAGTAGTCACACCAAATGGTGGTGATTGTAAGGGAATTCCACCCCAAGATGCCCCAAACATTCAGGTTTATGAATCATAGTAAATTTGCCCAGAAAACTTCGGGTAAGCTTATGTGATTCATTCGTGTACACTGACAGAAACCAAATGCCTGGGTGGCAAAGGTTGTCAATCTGACAGACTGTTGGATATTTTGGAGCACGAGTTTCGGACTCCATCCTTATGAAGCTCAAATGGAGAAAGCTGATTTTTGTTGAGTTGAGAGTTGTCCGGATTTTCAATCACGTTTTGCTGTATGGACTGCCTTATTCTCTTGACTAGGTTCAATTTTTCATAATTTTTTCTTGGCAAATTGTTGGTAGTCCCCTTATACCTTAGCCCCCTGTGTGGTTCCAACAATATTTTGACCTCCCCTAAAAACTGGTGGATGTTGCAGCACCCTTTTTTTGCCTATATCAACCAGCGATTTTTGCTTCAGATTGAAAGTTGACATGCCCCATTTTCGAGGTCGGGTGTGGATTGTTTCTTTCTGAATCGGGGTTTCATTGATGGTGACTTGTCAAAAGATTGGAGGGAAGCTGAGCTTGGATTCTTTTGAATGTTGTAATGCATAGTCAAAAGATATGAAGGGTATGTACATATTATATCTCTACATAGGTACTATATTTCTGGGCAAATTATAACGAGCAAACCGCCCAAATTCACCTCAAATGGTGGTTGAGTGAGGGAATGCCCCCCCAAAATCTCCTTAATTCAGGTTGAGGATTTATTTTTTGGATTGCCCAGATATGGAAGTTGCGAATTCCCCCCAATGCAACCTCAATGGATCATCTGTTGTCCAATGGTTTTCAGACCTCCGTGATGTGATGTGTTTCCACGGCGAGTTGCTGCTGCGAAAAAAAATAAGCCCCATTGTGGAAGTCTTTATCCAGAGATCCAAACATGTTGAAACATCCAGCAAGTTTTATGTATATAACTTTGGCAAGTTTTTATGCGTGACATGTTCACATGTGGTTTCTTGAAAACAATCTTTGATGCTAGCTCGCAGAACAAGGGTCTTCTCAGTGCTATAGCAAGTCATGAGGCAATACTCCAGTTGAATTTCACTCAAGTTTCAGATTGGTATCGGTATCATTATCAATGTAGACGTTTTTCGATATGAGGTATCACTCTTAGTTCTGATAAATATATATATATATTATCTATCTCATCCCTATATTTTTTGGTTTAACATCTGAAATCATGAAAGATCATCATACATTTTCAGCTGTTTTGTCGCTGCCAAAGTTTCACCATCAGCGTACCGTGCTCCCCCTTCACGGGGACCACCGGGGAACGCCATCGAGGTGTTAAGCTCCTTTGACAGCATTGGAAACTTCCAAATGGCGTTCTGAAAAAAGGTGGAAAATCCCCGAAATCAATCAATGGGGAAAAACTACAGAACTTGAGGTTTCAGTGTTTTCTGTTTTTTTAGCAGAGATTCTCCAAAAGAACAAGATGCGGATGGAATTTTGTTGGAACATATCTGGAAATTTGTACAGAAACTGTTCCCTCCCTGCCCCTGAAACTAGGCCCAAATTGCCACAAGTTCGGAAGCCGGATCATCTTCCATTCCCACCATTTTCAGGGTCAAACTTGCTGTCAGTTTCAGGGAGGGTAGCAACGTGACTGTAATATGTGGAAAGAACGGGTTCTAAACCTCCATTGAGTATCCATCCATGTTTTATGGGGATAAACTCATCAACCCAAGTCCGGGGCGGGGTATGCAGGGGTTAATATACCTTCGGGGTATCCCCCACCCACTAACAGTGAAATAATAATCTGTTCATCTTTGTGAACGGCCCCCTATAAACCTTCACTTTCCACTGTTAGTGGGCCGGGGATACCCTCAATATATATACCCATCATATACCCATTATATACCCCAATAGTAGGTCATCAACCCATTATATACGCATTTTCGGGATTCCCTATTGAAGGATAGGATCATCGGCCATTCTTTGAATCCTATGAAAGACCGACTTGAAGATGTAGGAAAGAATCATGGGAAACCACTACTGGCAGAATCATGGGATTTGTACGGGTTCCACAAAAAATGGTAGGGTTTCAACACACTTACAATATACAACTGTACTTGTTCTTTTACTGTATATTATTGAATAGATAAACATATGCATGGACAACAGAACCATTCAATAGATACAGCAAATAGAAATATGAAGAAGCAACTAAGTAAGCACATACATGAACTATCAGAATAATATTTGCGTTAGATACCTTCCATACTTGCGTTATACTTGCATAAACTTGCATCATGGTGCTATCATACTCATACCTACGATGATTCAAATTATGATTGTAGCTGGTTCAAAGTACCTGGTTTCATGGTCCTTGTTGTGGCTTTATGAACGTCTTGTAAAGCTGAATTCTATGATACAGACTGCACTGCCAGGGTCAGGGTTTTGGCCAATGTTTCCACGATGATCAACCGTCAAAAAGTTCCTCCAATCGATGATCAATTACTATCAGTTGATACGAGATGATGAATAGAAAGGACGAGATGATATGAGATAAGATGAGATAAGTTGAGTTGAGATTTTCACATAATTTTCACTTGAAAAAATCACTTCATCCCAAATTGTTTCTTTTCAAATCTATCATCATTCCCTATCAGGAGCGCTCGAGATCCTCGACTGATGAACGCCTTTCAGGCGAGGGATCCAATTGGTCCCCGAGTCACCAACCAGCCAGTGAGGGAGAGATTCGCCCCATTCACCGACCTGTTTTTTTTGTTTTCAAACGATAAAACGTGACCAGCCCCACAAAAAACCAATGCAGGACTCCAGGGAGGTTGTTGATGTTACAATTGATGATTTGGATGTGCATTTTTTTGTCGGAAAAAAAGGGAGGGATAAACCGTATCAGGATATCCATGGTGGTATCTCTAGCTATACAAAGCCACGAGATTCAGAAGTGGAGTTGGAAGTTTAGAAGCGTCATTCCGGGTTTGATATTTCGGGGTTTCAGGAATAAGCCCGGGCTACCAGGAGGCTTCCTTCAATCACGCATGACTTTCGAAACTCAGGGGTTGCTACTGAAGGGATACTTTTACTTCCAGACTCGGTTATCAGAAAGGGTTCATCCGCTTTATCGGCCAGAATCCTCCGAGTGGTCGCACACCTCTAACGGAAGCCTTGCAACTTGTGGCCCAGCATTGTGAAGGCGTGTTGGGTTGATTAGTTACTGATACTTCCATGTTGCCTTCATCGAGGGAGTAGCGGAAATGGGGATTCAAAATCAATGGCCACAAAATGGAAGTTTTGTGCGACCTTTTTTGATATGAGACTGAGAGCTTTGAACAGGGACACTTTACTGGATTTTGTTGGGTTGAATTGAGGTGTGTATCAGATTCTTGGACTGTGATAAGAGGATCTACCAATATATACACCCAGGAAGATTAACATGGAACCTGAGAATACACCCCTGGAAAAGGAAAATCATCTTCCAAAGCATCATTTTCAGGTTCCATGTTAATCTTCCAGGGTGTACAGCCGCCTGGTGTCTGTTTTCTGTTGTCATCCTGTAGCTTCTACTTACCCCAGAGCCTCACTAAGGACAAGACCCTCGTTTGGGGAACGAGAACACCATATCATATACCAAAACGGGAAGTTGGGGGTCTGTCATCGACTCATTCCAGTGCCCTGTTTTTTTTTGGGGGGATACTGTTGATGGAAGAAATCCTGCACCACCTGGGATGTATGAAACCCTGTAAATAATGGGATAAACTACCAACCTCAACCGGTTAGCTGGATTTCTTCCATCAACAGTTAGGGATGTTTAGGGTATCTTCCCCCATACCAGCTATACGTTGTTGCAATGAGAATTCCATGGACGTCACGAAGTTCTTTTTCTGAAAAATTTGCCAGGTGAACGGCCTATTTTGTTGATCATTTTCACGGCAGCGTGGTGTGGAATTAGACATGTTTTCCCGTAAGGGTTGGCTGGATGGTTGCTTAAGTAGTAATAAACGAATTGAGCCGCCGAAATTGACGAATTTTCAGCACGAAATATAGCAAATGATGCACTGTTTGTGTGTGTTTAGCTCCTAGGCAGTTGGGGTTGTTGTTTTTTTTGTAGCCTTACAGGTCAGTTTTATTTTTATGGTGTGATATATGGAAACACCAAAACATCAACGTTTTGAAGGACGCGTCCCTTCAACTCTTGGATTGGGAATGATAATCTCTGGTAATCTAAGATGGTAATTGGAACATTGACCTTTTGACCTTTTTCCATAGGACATACTTCTGGCTAAATCGTGGATTTACGGCTAGCCTTGTCAGATTACCGCAAAATATATTTTTCAGAACAATGAGCTTGCTAAAAACCTAGAAGGAATAGTGAAGCATTTCATGTTTAATTGACGAATTTATGATGTGAATCCGCGCGACATCATCCCACATTTCAATTGTGTAGCAGTAAGGGAATTTCCTCAACTATTATGTTTGGAGGTGAGTTGATTATAGTCAAACTATTCTTTTCCTCAACATACTAATCCCCTCGATTATTTGAATATTTTAAAGGTCAGTGAACTACTGTTGATGGAAGAAATCCTGCACCACCTGAGATGTACAAAACCCTGCAGGATTTCTTCCATCAACAGTATCATCAAATTTTAGCCTGAATAATTTGCATGGATCGAAGGCTTGGTTTTCAAATCGCCCCAAATCGGCAACTTCACCATTTTTCCGTGATTTCTTGGCAAACTTTTTTTTTTCAGCCAAGATGTGAAAGGATAATGATATGTGAAGTCTGTGAAGTACGAAAAATAGTAGCGCAACTTCTGGTGTTTGGGCAAACAAATCCTTTGGAGTTTGGATCCAAGGTGGAAGTCCAAAAAGCTACAAAGATCGACATTTTTTTAAAAAGAAGTTTGCGTTTTTTCTTTTTGTTCTTTTGTTCTCGGTTCATTGGGATTTTTTCCAACCTCCCAAAAACACTGAACGAAATATCGCAAAAAATTGGATGGAGTTTGGAGTCTGGAGTCCATGGAACTTTCCCGAAATAAACAAACATGGCCCTTTTGGTCCTCGGGGACGTTCGTTCATTTCCCGGGGGGGAAACATACCTGTAGGAGACTGCCAACCACACGACCGTGAGGATGGAGAGCCTAATGGTGGTGTGAGGAACTTCGAAAGGGAATTGAAGCGTAGCTCAGCCGATGTGGGCGCAGATGGTGGAAGGGCCTTCAGAGTTGAAACTTGAAAAAAGCAACAACATTTGAAAGGGCAAGAATATGTTCGTAGAAATCTATACAAATCTGGAATGTACAGTATGTGTTTTTGCGTGGTTGTGTTGGTGCTGTATCTGGTGGTTTTTTGGTCATGTTTGTTGCAATGCCAAGTGTTTGGTGTCGTTTTTTATATTTTTTGGGACACTTCTAGACCATTCGTTGAGCCACAACAGCGCTAATCATTTGAAGCACTAATGATCCACTGGGCATTTCGTTGAGATGAGATGTGATATGCGATATATATATATATTTCATATATATATATATACATATACATATATATTTATACAATATACAGTAGATGATGCATATGCAGTAAAACATATGAGTATCTGAATACTGCATACAGCGCATTTAATATATTGCGAATATTATATCATTTGAGATGCAAGCTGGCGATAGTTATCATTGTTGTCATGCGTACCTTTGGCGATCTAAGATAGCCAGGGAGAATCTCAATCTTTCTTGGCAAACAGATTTACATGTTGCATACGCATGTCATATTTAGGCAAAATTCCACTGCATAGCCATGTTCGATAGCGGAAGTAAGTATATAAAGATCAAGAATTGCCAAGAATGATAAAGAATAATCATGAATAATCATAGGTTGAAATGCTCCATATCGGAAGTTTCACCTTAAAAGCGAGATCCCCCAGACCAGAAGTATTCGAAAACGCACCCCAAATGAGGTGGGTGGCTATATGAGATTAAACCTTGAAATACTCATGACGATTGATATGGCATAATTTGATTGTGATCAGCATTTTGTTTCTAGCTATCCAGCAGCATCTAAGTACTTTTGGGATACGAATAAACATCGTCGAATCTGTCCGTCTGTTCCAGGTTTGGTAACGAAGAAATCCACCAATGCCACCATCAAGGCGGGTCCCGGGTCGGAATGGCCAGAAAATCATTCCTGGAACTCATGGACTCATACTGAGCGCATCCAAACTTCTTTTCAAATGGAACAGCCAACAAATCTATTGTACCTAACCAATCCAACCATCTCAGACAATTTCGGTTCCAGATCTTTGGAAACATACACCCAGGTACCTCAAAAAGTGCGAAAATATGAAAGGATTTTCCTTCATAAAGAGGTAGTTGAGAGTCTGGGGGTATGTTCCAGCGGTCTGTTGGAGTTTTAGAAACCAACAATCTCAAGTTTGAGACACTGGCCGTTGTGAGGTACAAATCATGGCCTGCACTGCGGACGAAGATTCCGTGGGCTACTTGAATGACATTGACGAACGCTTTCGTGCTGTTCCTTTGGCCATATTCAGCTTCCAGGTGTTTTTGTGGATCTCAATAAAATTATGACAAAAGTAAGATGGCAATTGAAGATCCACTCATGAAAAGTAAGGCATGTGCATTTCTTATTGATGAACAAAAATGATGCACAAGGCATACTTGAAATTGAGATGGTTGAAACACTGTGATACTGGGATGTATATTTACAATATCAACTGGTCAGACACACTTTGTCCATCAATCACGATAGCGATGCCTCAAAGTTTCCCTGCATGTTAGGAGAGAAAAGCCATAGATTTCCATTCACTTCAGTGATGCAAGATTTCCGGCATTCAACGGTATTCCTTGAAGTGAGAAGTCAAATTGACAAGTCAAAATTAGGCACAGTTTCATAATTCTACGTTGTTACTTTGAAAGGAAGGTGCCCCAAACACTAATGATTGTAACATAACAGGAACACAACACATTTTTGTGAAGCAGCTGGGGGTATTGACAACGTGATATTCTGCCTAGTCTATGGAGTGGTTGCACCTCCGTTTCGGGTAACAACTCTCTCGGGCTGGTCAACGAAATTTCGGATTTTCCAGGTCGATGTGACAGATGATTATTACAGCGAAATGCTGGAGGTCATCAAGAAGGTTGGGTTATTACAGCTGCTGAATGTTCTACCCCATACCATCCATGTATGGTATATTTACCTACATTTGGTTGATTTTTATGGTAAATGTAGGGAAATATACCATACATGGATTGTTTGGGTACACAATTATGGTTGGTTGTTTCTTTTTTTTGGAATAATATTGTTATTTCATCATTGTTTTGGTGGCATTGATATGGCATTCATGAAGTTTGTCATCAAGACATGGGTTGTTGCAAAGCACAATTTGTTGGCTATTTTTTTTGCTTGCTTGTTGCTTCTTTTTTTTTTTTCCAGAACCATCGGGTTCGTGAAACGTGCTGGGTCCGACTTGGGATGAGAGAAATCCTGCAATGTCATGACTGCAAATCCTACAGCCATGAGGATGCTGATGCTGATGCTGGTGGTGTCGATGTGGACGGTTTTTGTCGAGTTTTTATCCCTGGGTTGGATAACCCCTTGCCATGCTTCCATCGCAAAGACACGCCGGACCAGGCACGTACCAAGAAGCAGTTTACTCGTGGAGATTGGCTCATGAAAGTCACTTTGCCTTGGCTGAAATTGGCATTTTTACACCCCCAAAGTTTAACATAGCCCCTGAAAATTGATGGTTGGAAGATGAGTTTCTTCTTGGGAAGGTAACTTTTCAGGGGCTATGTTAGTTTCAGGGAGGGTAATCATTTTCGAAGCCTACCCTTTTTTTTTTAGTCGGGGGGTTCATTTGTCGGTGTATGACTCAAGACTTCATCATGACTTAATCAATCACCCAAATTTATCTAAGCTTTTTGAATTTCACAACCATCTTAAATGATTAAGCAATTCAACTCATCTAACATCATCTCCAACGATCTCAAATCACTCATCCAAAATTTAAAAAGTCTAGAAAAAACATCCAACAACAACCCCTCCCCCCCGAAAAACCCTCCCCAAAAATCCAACAAAAACAACATCCTCCACTATGAAACACTCCCAAGAAGAACGCTGCCCAAGGCCATGTTGGGCCCAGTTGGGTAGCCCCAGCTGGGGGTTGAAGGGGGTGGTGGAGAATCAACAGAGTTCCGTTGGACATTTTGTTTTTGAATAGACAGGTTGATATATTAAAACCCTGGTGATTTGCTGTGTTTTTTTTTGGGATTATACTACCCAGTTATATCCGGGATTATAATCAACCATGACTAGGTGGTGGCAACTCAAATCTTTTTTATTTTCACCCAGATCCTTGCGGAAATGATCCAATTTGACGAGCATATTTTTCAGATGGGTTGGTTCAACCACCAACTTGTTTTGAATAAAAAGGTTGATTTATTAAAAACCCTCCGATCCATGAATCCATGACCTTCCCAGAATAAATTTGCGATTACTTTGAGTTTTCGTTGTTTTTTTTTCATCATTTGTCATTTTTAAACAGAATGTTGTTTTTTCTTGACAGGTCTTTATTTGAATATGACTCTTTACGAGTTTCATCATTCATGTGGCATCTTCTTTGGACACTTGGACTTGAAAGTGATGGGTTACCATGTAGATCCCAATTCTGCGGGAAATCTTTGTACAAAAATTGTTATGACATCTACCAGTGCCAATGTAGTTTTGGGGCAAATAGAACGGTACCATGCCTGCGGTTCGGATTTGTTGAATTCCATTGTGAGCACGCCTCAGCGCTCTTTGGTGGTCCTAGTGACTAGAGTCAACAATGAGAGTGTTGAAATTCATGTCAGCATCTCACAACATTTCAATGGAGTTGTTGAGGCCAAGGTACCCTTGTTGAGGCCAAGGCACCCCTTGTCAAATGTGAAAATACAGACCTTTAATGAACTTCCTCAACAACAGATGGCACATCGTAAATGAGGGGCAATGTTCCATCCCTTTCTACTCAGTCACTAATTATACTAGCTGGTCCCCCCAGAATCGTCCTCAGCTTATTTCTCCAACCCACCGGCTCGCAGATCTCCAACAAATTTGATGCCTGGGACGAGACCGGGAAGAAGCAGGTGCAACTTTGGAAGGGATGCCGGAAGCGATGCCCTTGGCTTATTTTTTGTGTGGAATATCTCGACCTATATAGTTGGCGTTTCAAGAAGGGCTGTTTTAAAAGGTGAGTGGGATTTGATAGGATTAGATATTGACATCAAAAAAGCATTAAAAGCATAATGAAACTGGAAGATTCCTAAAAGTAGCAGAAAGAAGTCAGAGGGTTACGTCCAGACTCCACGAGCACGAGGCGCATCGCAAATATTGTGATGACTCCGACTGCAGCGTTTCTTGGGTTGCACTTTAGTGCACCTGAATTGTGGCGTTGGGGGCATACACAACTGCACTGGATGTTGGAAGATGTTTTTTTTGTTTTTGGAAATGTTAGTTGCATAACCTCACCAAAGTAAGTGCTTTTTTTGCATCTCATTGTTCATACTATGCCGATGATATGTTTGCTTTTGTTGGAATTCAAGGTGCAGTAAGGACAGAGTTTTTTTTTCCTGGTGATTTTACTTTGAATCTAAATGGGTGTTGTAGGGACTGATTGCATGATTCTTTGTTCTGTTAAGGTGTTGAGGTGTTCGGTGTTCATCCCCCCGTAGTATACCAAACCACCGGATGCAAGGACTCTGACCATGAAATTGGCTGCCACAATTGCCGTGTTTCTTGAGAGTCACTGGTAACCACTGGTTGGCCGAAAGTTGGCGACCATGGCCCTGTGCAGGGATTTGGGGCCCTGTTGGACCTTGATGGGTTCCCTTGTTGATTGGGGGAGGTTGAAAGTTGAAACGTGTTCTTTTGATGGGTTTTGGGTTGGCGAAACACTTCCCGAGAGGATCACCATTTATGCATCATTGAGCAGTTGATCAATTGTTCAGTCTCCCAAGTCTCACTACATCAACCGTCTGCAGGAAGGAGATGATAGTGGAAGGGGTAAGCAATAAACATATTAGCGTGGTTAATTCGCTTGGCGAATTTCACTGTCCTTCCGCCATCCAAATGTTTTGGTTCGATTTTCAATGACATCAAGTGGCGTCAACCTAAAAATAAGTCATAAAGGGAATTCTTCTTTTATTTCAGACAAAACCCAGGCAGCTGCAGCATTTTTCAACCTATGAATTTCCCCCAACAACAAAACATCACAAAACTGGTGGGCATTTCAGAGGTCCATAATAATGCATTAGGTTCACCCAGATAGTTACATAGTTGTTTGAAAGATCACATGTTTGAAGGTAGAAGCATCCCAATCCGGTCCGGCCAGAGAGATGGCAACTGGGAAAATTGAGAGTTTCTGTTGTACAGTGGGCGCCTTTTTTTTGTTCGTGGTGATGGAGGAAAAGATGCAGAACTAGCAAAAAACCCTGTGATATTGGGGGAGCGACAATGGTCGCCAGGGATGATGCATTTTCCTATTAAATGAGGAGCGTTTTAGAACCCCAGAATCCTCAAAATCACAGGGTAGTAACAAAAAACTGTGGTTTCAATGATTTTGAATGTTCACCCGTTCAACCCTTTTTGGAACCATGTCGAGGTTGACAACTTGAAAAACGCAAATCATATGGCGTTGAGACCACCAACAGAAACATCAGAGAAAACAGCACTTTTGGTGGGATTTTGTGGGCAAACATTGCGACAGTCCAAACCCGTCATACGGCTTGACATGTACAACTGTACAACCAATCTTATCTATAACCATATCAGACGAAGCACTGCAAGTTTGGGAACCTTGAAAACATGTTGTCAATGAAGCCCTATTGGTTTTGAGCACCAGACTGATCAGCACGAAGACTTCCTCAGCCATTGAATCAAAAAAGCAAAGACAGCCGAACCCATGGGAACATGAACATGAACATACCAGGACTTCTTTAACAACATCATCGGAGGAAAAAACTGGAAAAACGGCATAGGTATTTCATCGTATTTCTCGCAGTCCAAAGAGGAAGGTTACAAAAAAAAACGGGACATTTGCTGATTCTAATGGAGTCCTTCATCTCCAGAGGATTAGATCCTGCTCACCGACTTTCCATGGAGGATGCAACAGATATCGTCATCCCGAAACCCGAAAGTTGATCTTGGCTGCCATGATTTCACCGCCTGCTGACAGCAATGCCAACAACATGACCAACGCGGTGCCGCTACTCGGAAGATCCATGATCATGTAGGCATTTCCCTTGTCCCAGTCCGTTGCAAAGCTGAGAGGTTTGGGTCTGAAGCATGAAATTCATTCAATATGATGGATGGCTTATAAATGATGTCCAATTTAAATCATTGTTTATTTCCCAGCTATATGTCCAATAACTTTTATTTTCATTCAAAAAGCACATCACATATATATGATCAAGGAATCCTGGTTTGCCATCCTCGGAATTTTCTGGTGAAAATCGAGTTCTTACTACAAGACCTGCCTAGGGGCCTAGGCCTCAGGCACCCCACCACTGAGGAGCACAGGGCCATGGCCTTCGGTGGTGGTGGCGCCAAAGCCCAAAGCGGGTCCCCCCACACCGCAACGCATGGTGCAGCTGCAACAAATCTTGACACGTTGCCTTGGCTGGGAGGGAAAACTCATTGCAGAAAATTTGGTGAGCATTTCAAACACCGGTATATAGATCATTAAAAAAAAGAACAGGATTTAAAAATTTGGAGGATTAATGGCTGGGGGCATTTCTAGAAGTCATTGTACTGTGTATCTAATCTAATTATCTATATACTGTATGCGTAAACAGGTTTGTGAAAGATCATTTGGGTGGTGCCTTCTACAACTTTTGGTGACGATTTGCAAATTCGGTGTTCACTTCTCCAAAAGGACTGAAACTACTCGTCTAGGAGTTCGAGATGGGCTGCATTCGCATTTCCAAAAATGCCCCAATTGAAAGTTTCGATCACAGCGAAGCCATGATATCTTGCAGTTGGTTTGGGTGAAAACTCCCTGGGTAGGTCACTGAGCCTAGCTGTAGCTGACTTGATAAAAAGACCAGCTGGAATTCTTTGGACAAAAACCCAGGTATCATGGGATTGTCAGTCTCGTTGCCTGTAGTTCCTTAAGTTCAGAAGGATTTTTGACCTGAGAGGTTCTTGAAGAACCATGAATACTCAACATCTAACTTCAAACATTTCACCATCACGTCTTCCCGTAAGAAAACCAAAAGAAGGTGCCTGACATTTAAATTTGCCGATTCGCTGAGGTTTTGAGGTCTCCATTGCAGAGGCACAGGACCTTGTGGTCTTGGAGGACTATGAAATCGTGCCTTGGTGGTTTTGGTTTCGGAGGATTGTGTTTTTTTTTCCCATGTCTTGTTCGTTCAAAATGAGGAGACTAGGGAATGATCTGATCTTTTTTTAATCTTTAGGTATCCTGAATTTGTCTTTGGTAGATCCATTTAATTGCTTTCAACCTGCATATCTATAAGTTTATGTGTCACATGTATGTGTGCGGGTAGGGTCCGGTTGGTTTGGATGCTGTTGTTGCGCTTTCTGGCATTTTATTTAAACTTGGCACTTTCTACAGTTGTCCAAACATTGAGACAGATATCAGATACGATTAGCATCACAAAGTGGTGTGTTATGGTGTGCAATTGGTGCTAGGATGACGCAGTGATGCGAGCAACATTTTTATCAATCCACAAGTCCATAAAGCCACGGCTAGCCGCTAGCAGTCAAGCAGATAATGAGGGAAGCATTGCAAGAGCCAATGGCAGGGGTTCCCCAGTGATCCATAGCCTAGGGTAGTGTGAGAAAAAATGAAACAAGTTCTAGCCGTATCGCAGGGCATCCCAGTACTTGCAACAGTCTAATGACATGGATGGACGTTGTAAATCTCATACCCTGCACATCATCCCCTAGGATTTCCAACACGTTTCGTTGCACCTGTGGAAGAAGTCTCAACCAAAAATCCTGGTGGGTTTTGTTTGGTTTTAGTTGGTCCAGGTCGTAGGTCCCCCCCAAAAATGGGAGAAGTTGGGATTCCCGTTGTGATAAGTTGTATGGCGCTCCCCCCCAACGTCCACAGATTCCATCTCTGGTTGCGGATGGCTTTTTTTTGGGGGGGAAATCCCGACGGCCCTGTGGACAATTTTGATATGTCCAAGAAAAAAATAGGACTGAAATTTGTTGGCTTATATTTGTTGGAGGATGATTCAGCAGCCTCTCTTTAAAAGAGATTCTGAAATTGACAGGAATCTGAAATGGAAAACATATATATCATATATAATTATGTATGCGCATATTTACACACACACAGCCACTATAAAATCTACCAGGATTTCATGTCTTGAGATACATGGAGCTTTAGTGTTTTCCATTTTTTCAGCTAGCTCAGGTGTTGATCTTGGATGACTCTGGTAGCATGAGCATCAGCAGCAACCCGACAGCGAGGCGATCTCTCTTTGAGGCTCGTGGATTTCGTCATCGTTGAGATGGGTAAACTAGAACGACCCTCAAATTTGAGCAAAAGTTCCTCCTGCTGTTTTTTTTTTTGGGGGGGGATAGGTTATATAGTTACATACAATTCTAACAAGATGAATTGAATTTAGGCTGATGATTCAGGAGTCAATGATTAGTTGGGGGTTAAATGTTGGTGATTTATTGTCCTAGGATACCGTATTTTTGGAAGGGATTTTTGCGAACGGAAATATGCCTACCGGCACAACATACCACTAACTGTTTTGCTCCAAATAGTCCTCCTTCCCAGCTTCAATGGCTTTACCTAATGGATGGGGTAATATGATTGGTGGTGGTTTTGAAAAAGACTCAAGTTGGTACTTCCAAGGAATACTGCTTTCCATGCCCGAATATTTGATTCCAAATTACCACCAAAAACTCCATCAATTGATTCATCAAGTTTTTTTTTTGAGTGAGTTCTCATCATGCTACATCTACATTCACAACGCCTCGGGAATCTGGACATCACCATTAGCCGAAACACCAGGATTGTTCAGAACGTGGCAAACCTTCGATTTCAAATCATAGGGAAAAATGGTGGCAAACCTTTCCCCTTCATAATCAACATATCATATACACCTGATATAGTGGGGTATTTATTAAAAACTTATTGGGACGGTATGTCCCCTTTTAAAGGGCTATATTACACTACATAAATCTACATTTTTTGTATATCCCCTTCATAAATCAACTGGGATTTATCATATCTCCTGTGGTCACCAGGCAGGTCCTAGTCGCTGGGATGAGCTTCGAGAATCAGTATCTTTGCTCATCGAATTGGCGTGTTGCTTTGATAGGCGTCCCGGGGTCCACCGGGGGTTGAAGAAAAAAACAAAAATCAACGCGGGAACCTCGGTAGGTTGGAGTGTTTTTTATTATTGTATTTTTTCATGGATCTCTGTTTTTTTTGGGAAGTTTTTTGGGAGAACTGAGGGGGTTTTGGGGGTGGAGATGGTGGAGATCATGACGTGTCGGAGGCGCTTGTGGTTTATTTATGTAGAATTCGTGAGACGTGAGAGAATGACAATACAACGGAACAGGGGGAAGCATTGAAGAATACATCTGGCCAAATTATAGCGACCAAACCGCGGAGGTCACCCCAAGTCGTGCTTTAGAAAGGGAATTCCCCTACAATACCGTTAATTATAGTAATTTGTCCAGATACATATTCTGTATTCATATGGGTTCAAAAAGCTTCTGTTGATGGGTTGCAAGGGGATCATTTAGATTTTGCATCAAGTGTTTGCAAAAGTGTGTTAATAACTGTTGAAGACTTAGAGCATTTGTTTGGACTGTATTTATCAACACTTGTTTCAAAACATGTTTCAAAACCTTTTGGCCCGAAGAGACGGTCGCGGACTAGGAAGCCTGTTGAACATACAACATATTTGCTCGACCCAAGGTTGCACCAATGTGGATCCTAGTCAAACCACCTATTTTCTGATCAGTGGTGGAGCAGCCTAAGGGGATGAAATGCTGCTTTCTAGAGATAATGGGATTCTATTCATTTCAACGCCTAGGTTTCCAAAATCACTGCACCTTCCCTGGTGTCTTTCAGTCCTATGGCAGGTCTGGTGTGGATGTCTTCTTTCTGAATCGTGGATTGATTGATGGTTCCTCAGTGAGCATTTCAACACAGGGTGAGAGGAGAAGGTTGCCTAATATGATAATATGTTTCCGAGTGCCTTTTTTTTGTTTGTGTGATTTATAGCACCATGATTTTTTGAACTTCACTCGCAGCGAAGAGTTTCCTGAACTGCACTTGAATTGAGTTTTGTTGGGTTTCCTTCTCCAGCAAAATCCGTAAGCACCACTTGGGATTCGGAAAAAAACGGGATGATTTCTCAAAAATCACTGGTACCCTAAGTACCCTGACCCCTCAAAGGCATGGCTATTTTCAGGACCTAAACACCCCTGCTATGCTATACAGGTTCAGGGCCCCTTCTATCGGAGGGTCCAATGATCCTTAGGGTAGAATCAATTTTGGTCCATCAGCCGAGGTGTTAAGATACTTGGACAGCAGCGGAAACTGTGGGGTTGACACCGGGGTGTGTTGATGTACCAGTGGAACTTGCAGTCGAATGGCAACTGCACTGGGATTAATGTGGATGGATAATTTTTGATGTAACACTAACACGTCGATATCTATGGGTATGTTAGTTTACTGGAAGGCAATGTCTGTCAGGATTGAATCACTGTACATAACTGAATTCATCTAAAAAAGACTGGAGGTTTATGAAATAATCACCATATAACTGCTGGGTAGTATTTCATCCCCCCCCAAAAAAAATCAAACACGCGTTTGGTGGCCTCTCCCAGCTACCACGATCGATTTCGGGGTGAGCTACTTCTTTTTCCCCGGAGTTTTCCGATGGTTTTTCAGGTTCATGCATCTGATAGCCATGTGGGAAACTTCCTCACATTTGTTGGACTGAAGAGTGCACCTACCAATCTAATGCTCATTAACTACCATGGGCCCCCAAAACCATGAAAAATGAAGGTTTTGGCCACCTAAAAACCAGGTTATTTCCCACAAACACCTCTAAACATGTAGGTTTGGGGGGCCAATGGTATGCTTAATCTGGTGGACCATGCATGTGTTTTATATCAACCGGAGTAGTACACCAAGATTTGGATAGGGAAACGGATCATAAGCTGTGTGTTTTCCATGGTTCAACACGGGGAACTTCAGATTCCGATGTGACCGGACATGGGGATATGGGTTCCAATGCCAATGCCAATATAGAATTTCTCATCATTAACAAACATCACTATTGAACGTGTAGAAGTATAGAAGGAAATCCAACGATCATATATATATATTTTTTTATATTTACTATTTACCAACAGTTTTTTTCAAAAATCATTTCCATATCTTCTCCAACTACGGGTTGCCTTTTATATCTCCGGAGAAGTCGACCCGGGACTCTCCCCCAGGGGCTCCGGAGATCCTCGTTTGGTGAAAGCCTTTGCTGAAGCACCTCAAGGCCCTTCAACCTCCCGGTCCGGACCGAGGTTGAGACCTCCCAATTCTGATTGTTTCCCAGCAACGGGGCGGTGGCATTTTTGAGGTAAAAACCAGATGGACAAAAACTGGGTGGTGGTTTCAAAGATTTTTTATTTTCATCCCTATTTGGGGAAGATGAACCCAATTGGACTAATATTTTTCAAAGGGTTGGCTCAACCACCAACCAGAAAACCTCAGACCTTCCTTTTGAAAACTCGGGTTTTTATGGGATTTTTCTTGAAAAATGACGAATCTCCTGGACTTTTGGCTCAGTTGCGTTCCCCTCCTTGCCCTCAGGCGGCACACCCTTGACGGAGAGCTTGCAAACGGTGGCAGATCATTGTAAAGGACATGTGTTTCGTGGAAGCTGAGTAGGTAGTGTGTTAATGAAATGTAGTTTATGTTGATTGATAGTGGCCAATATCAAACCATATCAAAACTCATTCAGATTCTTGGATACAAATACTTAGTAGATAAATGTCACAGATTTTAATATGGTACTTGTAGGAGTGAGCTTGAAAAGAAGGGTGCACCAAGGTCCTGTACTGTAGACCTGCCGAGGGATCCTGCGCGAAAATTTTGATACATGGTCAGGGGGGAAGGATGGCTTAGGTGTTCAGGGTGTTCATTTTTGAGGTATTTCGCTGATATAAATATACTGTAAGGAATTGTATGGCAGTGTCATGTTCCCGTCGAACGGTGCTTAGCAATGTTTACGCTGCAAATTTTGAGATGGCACATTAGCCAGTCACGCCCAATGTGAAGTTCTTCCACATTCCCGTGGTTTTGAACACCTTTTGATCTCTTGAAATGTTGATTTTGGCATCGTTTAACCGCAAATGTATTTAAGTAGTAGCATTAAAAAATATGGTGCATTTTCATCATCTCACATGAGTCTCACATCTCTCTCAAACTAGGATGCCATGCTGGTTCCACGTTTCCCTCATCCCTTCTCAAACTTACAATGACATAAGCATCAGCTTTGAAGATACATCGTTTCGATAGACTCTTTCGACATCAGTTTCTCAGAGAAAGGACGGCTTTGGTTGAATCGGTGGGACGGTCGAGAAATTTTCCGAAAAAATTGCTGCAATGGTATTCTTTGGAGCTCGTAATCTTTAGTGGAGTATTTCAAGCATGCAGATGTTGTCGAATGTGTGATTTTGATGCAGTAAAAAACGGGCCCCAGATTTCCACAAACGCCGATTCGCAGGAGAGAGACCCATCTTGCTGATGATCTTCACTGTAGCTAAGCTGCAGACAAGGAAAGTTCAAGAATAAATTCCCGCAGGATTGATTGTGTTGAGACGTCTTTGTACTTTAGAAATTGTTTACAAAAACATGTCAATGTACTGTAATAATATGTAGGGGAAGCTCACCAACTGTTGTTGATGTAGTGCATTGTTACTACCTTCGAAATGATGAGTTTCGTACGGAAAACCTATGGTTTTCTCAGTAGGCAGGTTATTTTTTTTTGGCACATTCACGGAACCCCCCAGTTTGAGGATGGTCAGCCCAATGGTGGACCGAAGAAATTTGAGAAGGAGCTGAAGCGTGGACTGTCTGCGGTGATGGTGGTGTTCTCCTTTGGGGTTGGGGTCGATCGGATCGGATCCCTGGGCGATCGTTTCGACAAAAATGGAGTGGCCTTCAAGGCCTCCCGAAATAAATGGGCCAAAAATACATGGGTTTTTTTCCTAAAAATGGTGGGTTTTCCCCCCCATTCTCCACCCCAAAAGTGGTCATTTTGAGTAGGAAAAACCAAGAGTTGTTGGGGAAACCCACCATTTTAGGGTTCATCCCATAAAATGGATAACTGGGGTTGTCATTTCACCCCGAAATCAGTGAAGTTATGGTGCCGATCATTTCCCAGAGTTGGCCTTTGTTGGGTGGGGGGGTTTCCGGCTGGTTGATGGTAGAGACTCTCATTATTTCTTTGGAAATAGGTACCAGAGTCATATATTATGACAATATTTTGGATAACCTGGATGAAAAATATCTCATGTCATACAGATTTGATAATTTGAATAAATTACATCTTCAATTCTAT